>MDKI01056829.1:0-12631 GCA_005239505.1 Nicotiana paniculata
AAAACTTTTTTCGGAAGACTTAGAAATAAATCTTCCCAAAGCTGCTATTCTCCCTGTTAGCCTATGAACTTCCTTTTTATTTGTTAAAATATCAGGTATTTCTTCTATAGCTTTAATTTGAGCGGGCTTTACCTCTATTCCTATGTTCGATACAAGGAAACCCAAAAATTTACCTGATTGCACAACGCATTTTTCTGGATTTAGCTTCATATTATACCTACGTAAAATATCAAAAGTAGTAGAGAGATGCGGGAAATGATCTTTCGCTTGTGTTGATTTTACCAACATATCATCAATATAGACTTCCATCGTCTTTCCAAGATGTTCTTTAAATATTTTTATCACTAACCTTTGATAGGTAGCTCCAGCATTTTTCAGGCCAAAAGGCATAACTTTATAACACTAAGTCCCCCTGTTTGTAATGAAGGAAGTTTTTTCCTCATCTGAGGGATCCATTTTAATCTGATTATAACCAAAATATGCATCTAAGAAGCATTATAATTCATGACCTACTGTGACATCAATCATTTGATCTTTATGTGGCAATGTGAATGAATCTTTGGGGCATGCTTTATTTAGGTCAGTATAATCTACGCATACTCTCCATTTGCCATTCTTTTTAGGTACTACTACGGTGTTTGCTGGCCAGTTAGGGTATGTTACCTCTCGTATCGAACCAGTTTTCAAGAGTTTTTGTACCTCTTCGTCGATCACTTGGTTCTTGAATGGTCCTTGCTTTCTTTTCTTCTACTTAACAGGTACGAAGAATAGATCTTCATTTAGTTTATGAGTCATCACTTCTGGTGAGATGCCTGTCATACCTGAGTGGGACCACAGAAAGCAGTCTGCGTTAGCCTTTAAATAATCAATTATCTTACCTCTTCGACCGGGGCCCAGCCTTGTGCCTATATACCCTTTCTGTTCAGGCTTTTGTTCAGAAAATGGAACATCTTCGAGCTCTTTCGTAGTTGTTTTGATGTTCTCGTCTTCCTCCAGTTCATGAATGATATCCGGTCTGGAATCTGCATTCGTGTGGTCTAATGCACCTTCATTGGTAACTTGATGCACCTTCTCGTAAATATTTTCTTTCGTACCTGTTTCAACAATAATAACTTCCATACTTATTCGGGTAGTAATTTGTTCCATGCATGTTTGGGCGGTGTTACCCGCTTGGGAGATTCCCTTATCTCGTTATTCTTCTACCTCTATTTTCTTGTTGTAGTGTACCACCGAGTTTATATTTCTTGCGGTCTGCTGGTCGCCTCTAGTTTGCTGAATCCCCCATTCAGAGGGGAATTTAATTACTTGAGGCAAGGTGGAGGGTATTGCTTTCATGTCGTAGATCCATGGACTTCCCACAGTTACGTTATAAGCCATGTCAGTATCGATGACTTGGAAACTGGTACTTTTGATCACCCCCTCGGCATAAGTTCTAAGCTCAATTTCTCCTTTTGTTATAACCGTAGAGTTATCAAACTCTGATATAGCTCGTGCCCTTGGGATTACTTAATTCCCCAGTTGCATTTCTTCCACGACTCTTAGCAAAATGATATTGACTGAACTGCCTGGATCAATCAACACTCTTTTTACGTTAGTGTCATGAATAAGTAAAGATATTACCAGAGCATCGTTGTGAGGAAGCATTAGTTTGCCGATATCTGCATCATCGAATGTTATATCGTCGTCTTCCATATTTTCATAAACCCGTTTTCCATGTGTAATTGTGAACTTTGTGGTTGTTTTGCAGACCACTCCGTTTACTTCTTCACCTCCGTGTATCACGTTAACGGTTCGTTTTGGAGAAGGAGGCTTTGGGGGCTCCTGCCTGTTCCTCATATATGCATGTTTACCTTTATCACTAAACAATTCTATTAAATAGCTCTGTTTCAATAAATTTTCTACTTCACCTTGTAAAAATCTGCAATCCGCAGTTTTGTGCCCATGATCGTTGTGAAATTCACACCAGTGATCTGGGTTTCTTCTACTTGGATTTGACCGCATCTCTTTGGGCCACTTAACCTTGTCTCCCATGTTCCTCAATATTGAGACAAGTTCAGTAGTACTTACATTAAAGGTATGATCCCCAATTTGAGTACTACCTCTAGGTCGTTCATCTCGATCTTTTCTGGATCTAGACGAGGATGAGACTACGTCTCTTCCTTGTGGTCTATAGTCCGACCTAGTGTTTTCGAACCTGGGGCGGATATCGCGTCCCGAGGGTCCTAAGTAAGGATCGTACCTATTTTTACCTGATCTTCTATCTGATTCAGGACGTCTGGATCTGGAATGATCTTCATCTCTTGAACGAGCAATGATATCTTCTTCTATTCTGAGTTTAGTACTATACCTGTTATATACATCGTTCCATGTTGTAGCGGGGGATTCTCTTAGACTTTCCTTAAGTCGTCTCGTGGCTTCTTAAATCTTATCGTTTAGGTTGCTTGCAAATGCCATGGCTTCCAATTATCAGGCACCCTGGATAATTGCATTCTTTCTCGTTGAAACATGTCTACAAACTCACAGAGTAGTTCCGTGTCTCCTTGTTTTATTTTGAATATGTCTTCCATTCTTTTCTCAATATTTTGTGCACCAGAGTTTGCTTTTATAAATGAATCTGCAAGCTTAGCAAAAGAGTCAATAGAATTTTCAGGGAGAAGAGAATACCAGGTTAGGGCTCCTTTGGTAAGTGTTTCCCCAAATTTTTTGACAAGGACTGATTCAATCTCTTGTTTTGTTAAGTCGTTGCCTTTTACTCCAGTAGTGAAAGCAGTCACATGATCACGTGGGTCAGTAGTTCCATTATATTTGGGAACGTCAGGCATTTTAAACTTCTTGGGTATAGGCAAAGTGTCACGACCCCAAAATCCAGGCCAGTCGTGATAGCGCCTATCATGGAACTAGGTCAGCAAAAACCCAAACTCAAATCATAATAAGCTTCCTTTTTACATTTTTACTATACTGATTACCCATAAAAGTTCCTTTAAACATTTATAAAAACAGTCAAAACTATAATGAATAATAAATGCAACCCCGAGAACCCGGATTCACTGGTCATGAGCATCTACATAAATATACAACTCAACGGAAATAAACTCTATAATATTAAACAATAGAGGGAGAAGGACTGCGGATGCATGTAGCCACCTCGCAAACCTCCGAAAACCTCTGGAACAGATAGACAACTCACCCTGCCCTAACACCTGAATCTGCACACAAGGTGCTGGTAGTAATGTGAGTACGCCAACTCAGTAGTAATGAAAATAAATCAAGTCTGAGAAGAAAGAAACACATAAAATCAATGTCATCAAATCACAAGAGGCACAACCTTTCTTTCCAACAGTATATCATAGATATGTGAAATCATCACGCCTTAAAATCATCT
This sequence comes from Nicotiana paniculata, assembly GCA_005239505.1. NCBI lineage: Eukaryota > Viridiplantae > Streptophyta > Magnoliopsida > Solanales > Solanaceae > Nicotiana > Nicotiana paniculata. The sequence goes on from MDKI01056829.1 coordinate 3,383, forward strand.
TCAGAAAAATCCTTTAAAGAATGCATATGTTTAACAACTTCAACCGAAAGGTTTAGTATAAAAAAAAAGAAATGAATCATATAGAGACCCCTCGGGAAAAACATGTATCATAATTAGCCCCTCGGGCATGCCTCACAGTCACTCATAATCAGCCCCTCGGGCATACCTCACCATCACTCGTAATCAGTCACTCAGCACCTCACAGTCACTCAGCACCTCACCGTCACTCATGCCTCCCAATCACTCATCACTCGTCACTCGTCACTCGACACTCTATAGGTACCCGCGCTCACTGAGGGTGTGTACAGACTCCGACTCCGGAGGGGCTCCTTCAGCCCAAGCGCTAATAAACAAGCCAAATCATGGCATCAATCACTCTCAGGCTCTTGGCCTCTCTCATATCATAAATATCCTCACAATATTGGCCCTCGGCCTTACTCAGTCAGACACTCTCAACATGCCACTCGGGCCATAAATAAAACGGGGTTCTCGACCCAAATAGTATTTCATTTCAAGAAATCGTAATATCATCAAATAGGAGTGTCAACAATTTCACAAGAAAGACTGAGTGTAAAATCATAGTTTCAAAGTAGTGAGAATATCAGTAAAATATCCCCCAAGGGGTTAAAACAGATCAGCACTAGGCCCCAAACATGGCTTACAACCCAAATATATCAAATCGTAGTAATTCTGTAAAACATATGCTTAAAAAGAAGTTTCGCAACTCAGCAGTTGCATGAAAAGGAACATATTTTCAAATTTTCAGTTCGTGCACGCCCCACACTCGTTATCCAGTGTGTGCGTCACTCCAAATCCTTGAAGGGATGTAAAGTCTGGGGTTTCATACCCTCAGGACAGGATTTATAACCATTACTTACCTCTACCGGGCCACAACACTAGTCCGCAATTCTCTTGCCCCTCAAATTCGCTCCCGATTGCTCCGAATCTAGCCAAAACCAGTTTAACATCATTAATATATACTCGAAGAACACAACCCAATCGAAAATTATCAATTTATACAAAAATCTCGAAATTCGAAAAAACCCGTGTCCCGGACCCACATCTCAGAATTCGATAAAATTTGCATCACAAGAATCCTCATCCTCCCACGAGACCGTACATACCAAGAAAACTAAAATCGGACCACAATTTCCACTCAAATCCTCAAAAGAAATTCCCATTCCCATGCACCCTTCTTCCCAGTTTTGGGTTTAATTCCCTCAAATTGCATGATGAAAATCAAGACAAATTCATGAAATTGAATCAAACATGGTTGAAGAATACTTACCACAATAACCCTACTAAAAAGCTCGTTCAAAATGTCCTTCTCCCGAACTCTCAAATAGAAAAACAAGTTATGGCCTAGAACCCCCGAAATAGAACTTAAAACTGACTGCCCAGGCCTTTTCTTCACTGCGATCGCGGAAGCTCCCACTCGATGGCAAAGAACAAATATGCTGCCCCATCAAATTACCCTACGCGATCACAGATATCCACACGCGATCTCGATTCAGCAGGATATAAACCCACGCGATCACAAACCATTCTACGCGATCGCGAAGAACAACGGCTCAACCCACTCATGCGCCCCTTTAACTCTACGTGAACGCAAACAACACCACGCGATCGCACTGACCAACCACCTCATACTCACGCGATCGCGACCTCCACCATGCGATCGCATATAAAAAAAATCCTGCCTTCCCCAGCTAAGTCTACGCAATCACAAACGCCCTTCTGCGATCGCGTAGAAGGAAACCAGAAACTCACACCAGCAAAAATCTGCCCAGTTTTCAAGCCAAAAGTTGGTCCGTCAACCACCCGAGGCCCTCGGGACCTCAACCAAATATACTAACATATCCCATATCATCATTCAAACTTATTCGAGCCTTCGAAACACCAAAAACAACGCAACAACACCAAAATCGCATCAAATTCAAGCCTATGAACTTCGAAACTTCCAAATTTCGCCAACTACGCCGAAAACACTCAAAACACCTCCAATTGACCTGAAATTTTGCAGATATATCCAAGATGACATTACGAACCTGCTCCAATTTTCGGAATTCCATTTCTACCCCGACAGCCTATTTTACACTGCCGACCGAAAATCGCCAAAAATTAACTTTCACCAATTCAAGCATAATTCTACTCCGAACATCGCAAAAATATTCTGAACACACTCCTAAGTCCAAAATCACCTAACGAAGCTATCCGAGCCATAAAATCTACATTCCGAGGTCGTTCACCAATAAGTCAAATCTCAGTTGACTTTCTCAACTATTAGGCTACCTTGAGAGACTAATTGCCTCAATGCTCACCATGACCACTCTGAACCCGAACCAACTGACCCAACATACATAAATGAAGCTGAACCACATAAAATGAAGCACAAATGGGGAAAATGGGGCTAAACTCTCGGAACGACCGGCCGGGTCGTTACATCCTCCCCCACTTAAACATACGTTCGTCCTCGAACGTGCCAAGAGTTGTTTCCCAACACTATCAAACTGTTACGTAGCTTACCATGCACATACCTGGGGATGCTCACACGTCACCCTATCCCATATAGGTCCAATAGCACAATACCGTTGAAATTTCGAAATCCAAATCCTGGCCCATAAACCTTAGAACCAAATTCCCACTTCTGAAATAATATACAAGATCAAAATTTCCATAACTGTAAACTGAACAAGTCGGAACATGCTGAATCAAGCCACATACGTACCCCAGATGAAATCACATAATACACCGCGTGACTTAAACACTCATAGCAATAACTCTTTAACCACAATAACTGCTCAGAACAACCCAATACGGGTACACCACCTCTTATCAAGAAATTCCTCGCTCTAACACTTCCATATACTGCCGATGATGAAAGAAACACGTAGAACTAAAAACCATTCGCCCGATCAGCCAGACATGAAATTCTCCCTTCCCAAACAAGAATTATAGCAGATTTCTAAGCCAACTTTCGACATTTGTCCTTCCAACTATGCTATAGAAAATTCAGAAAATATTCATTCTAGGTCCAATGACCTCCTCTCATCCGTCGCAACCACCCTGATAACATGACACTAACCATTCGACACATCGATACAATTCAAAGTCAAAACCAGTGCAACTCGTGCACTTAACTGCAACATCCTAATGCAATCAAATTATGTAAAAGATCCACACGAGAGGACTATCCGGCCATTAACAATTACCATTACCATATCATACTAACAGTCTGGGACACAGCGTAAAAATAAAAAACACATGAATCTGATACCAAAGGTTATACCCCTACATAACTCCGCTACACTGCGCGATCTCACCCAACCGCTGGTCCACTTGAAATACTTCAAGACACCTTACCCAAAATCAATAACCATTCGAAATTTGACATCAGGTACTCAAAGTGCATTGCCATAACCACAGGGGAAAACCGGACGATACCATGCCACCCGAAACAGAAGGTATATAACCAACACGCCTCAATCTCGCAACACCCAATTACTTACCTTACTCAAATCTAGCTATAAAGCCCAATTAGAACCACACCATATGCGCATATAACCAATAATCACCACTCCTCGCAACACTGAAGGGTAACTCATACATCACTCCAGAACATGAACAAATCAATCACAATCGAATGGTACCTTTCTCAATAATAAAAACTTCGGAGCCAATAATTTCGACCCGGTGCAGAACACGCACCCATATTAGCCTACCAGTGACCCTAAATTAACTCTGATCACCCACAACAGGTAGACAACTTACCGAAAAGTTCATAATGATAGAATCATGGTACATACTAACATCTCTAGCTCAGCTCGTATCTTCACAGTTCGCTTCCACAAAATATCCTGTCTATGAAAACTCTCAGTCTCGCAATCCATGAAATGTACAGATTACCATATCTGATCACAACTCCACCGCTCGAATACATAACACCTCCCATATACTCAGTCATTCCATGAGGGATACCCTCTATAATTCTTCCGTTCACCAAGCAACCTTGAATATCAATAGCCGATCCAACAATAGGGCGCCGCGATACCTATAAAGTACCCTTAATTCAAACACATTGCTCCTTCTGAAATAAATACCCTCATCAAGTCGCACCCATTAGACAAGAACTCCCATTAGATCCCATTTAGAAACAAATTCACTATACGCCATAAGAAAATATGCACCCTTAACCGCGGTAGAAACCACCAGGAACTATCCGAAATCCCATTTGCGCAACACCAACCCATTAGGACTGAATTCTTCTAGCTCAACCAACTACATAGACCACCAAAAATCCAAGAGCATTGCTAAGAAACACCCGAAAACTCGCCACCTTATGAACACCCCAAAGAACTAATCGTATCCCTTACCATGCCGATCCGACCTACTACCAAGTTGCCTTATTTACCCAAGTTTCTTCTGACTTACCTTCAAATTGATAATTCTTCCTGCCGTAATACCACAAATTTGCAACCCAGACTCACCACACGCGACCGAAGCATAAAACCATACCATCTAAGGCTCATAAGCCGCCGAATACTCTCTCCCAAATATCCCCAAAAGTACAACATTCAAATTACTTACCCTGAAAGGACTCCTTGTGAATCTAAAGACGTTACCTTCACCTTACTGGTATCGATATGTAGATTCCGTGATGATGTAGAAGTACCACAAGTCTTGACATCCTCTAACATAAATCTCAATCACACTGACCAATTAGACAGAATCGGCCTACCCCGTTGCACACTAACATACTAGGAAAGTAATCCACTCATTTGAAACCATAAGCATATTCATATACTGCACACACTACACCTTTTACAATTTCCACTAAGTCATTCAATAGAACCCAATTATCCAACAAAGTACATTACAACCTACATCGAAGAAATTTCCCTTACTCATGACATTCCCAGACCCCATACCTGCAGGTCATAACTGATTTTCCACTATACCTCGAACTGAAACCAATACCACACATAATCGTGTAATCAACTTATCAATAACGAACTCCCCCACTTGGCTCAAAGCCAAGGATCAAGATAAACAAGACTATGCCCACACATTATGACTGCCACCATGCTGCGGTGGGATTCAACTAAATCCTCCATAAGCTTACATGACCCAAACCCTCTAACACTCAATTCAATTGCCAATCTCGCATCCACCATCGCAATAGTCACGCCAACTTCCACAAGCGATCTAAACTCCAATTACAACATATATCTTTTACTGGTAGAAGAGAACTTATTACAGAACTACATAGGGACCACACGCCCTGGGACAACCCGCAGGAGATACTACTCGCTTAGCCTCAATTGCTATCTCTCCATACACTTGTGAAGACCAGAACTTTCACGCAATCACTACACCTTCCTGCATCTAATCACAACCAACGCCTACCCTCGAGGCACCACATTATGCGGTAAAAACCTGAAGCTGATGGAAGAACTAACACTGGAGCGATGGTCACAGAAATCTCGAGCTTCTGGAAGCTCTACCCACACATGACTGACCACATGGATACCCTCACTAGGCACCACGTGTCCCAAGAATGCTACTGAACCGAGCCAAAATTCACTCTCGGAGAATTGGCATAGAGCCTTTTCTCCCTGAATCCTTATAATGCGATCCTAAGATACTGAGTATGCTACTCCCGGCTACGCGAATATGCCAGGACACCATCAATGAATACAATAATAAAGAGTGCTAATACGGATGGAATACACCGTCAATCAAATACATGAATGTCAATGGGGCAAATGATCAACTCAAAGACATCACTAGGAACTCATAACACAACAGAGAAATCTGCTTCACTCCACAACTACACAACATGGGAGGTCTTCCAACATACTCACAACTCAAGGACATATACCAAATCGATAGAAATCAAACACTCAATAAATCTTACCACATTTCCAGCCAACCCTTTCGACACATTTCACAGTCTAAACACATCTAACCATCAATTCATACCCACCACATAGGCATCTAGTCACCAATTCTCAGCAATAAGAACACAAACGGGCATATAAGTCCCCAAATTACACGTGCCCACACAACGAAAATCTCAGCAATCAAGCCACAAAATGAATCCGCCCACAAGTCCTCCAGATTGGCCCATTACCAACATGCCAAAATTACATCTCATCCACGGAAGCCACAAGCCGTCGATGCACAACTGATACCAAGCGCTCTCGTGCGCGTTCGAATACATGGAAGGAATTCAAGAGTTATGCTCTTGGCTGAATACAACGGATTCGCACGACAAGAATTTTTTAAAATGTGAGATTTTCCTAAGGGTTCCGAAGCCTCTCGAAGATAAGTACAGACGTCTCCATACCGATCTGCAAGACTCTACTAAACCTGCTCATGACCGGTGAGTCCTATGTAACCTAGCGCTCTGATACCAATCTGTCACGACTATCATAGAACTAGGCCAGCCAAAACCCAAACTCAAATCATAATAAGCTTCCTTTTTACATTTTTCCTATACTTATTACCCATAAAAGTTCCTTTAAACATTTATAAAACCAGTCAAAACTATACTGAATAATAAATGCAACCCCCGAGAACCCAGAGTCACTGGTCATGAGCATCTACATAAATATACAACTCAACGGAAATAAATTCTATAATATTAAACAAGAGAGGGAGCAGACTGCGGACACATGAAGCCACCTCGCAAACCTCCGAGAATCTCTGGAACAGATAGACAGCTCACCCTGCCCTAACACCTGAATCTGCACACAAGGTGCAGGGAGTAATGTGAGTACGCCAACTCAGTAGTAATGAAAATAAATCAAGTTTGAGAAGCAAGAAACACATAAAATCAATGTCATCAAATCACAAGAGGCACAACCTTTCTTTCCAACAGTATATCATAGATATGTGAAATCATCACGCCTTAAAATCATCTTCAGAAAAATCCTTTAAAGAATGCATATGTTTAACAACTTCAACCGAAAAGTTTAGTATAAAGAAAAATAAATGAATCATATAGAGGCCCCTCTGGAAAAGCATGTATCATAATTATCCCCGCGGGCATGCCTCACAGTCACTCATAATCAGTCCCTCGGGCATACCTCACCATCACTCTTAATCAGTCACTCAGCACCTCATAGTCACTCAGCACCTCACAGTCACTCAACACCTCACAGTCACTCATGCCTCCTAATCACTCGTCACTCGGCACTCGACACTCGGCATTCTATAAGTACCTGCGCTCACTGGGGATGTGTACAAACTCCGACTCCGAAGGGGCTCCTTCAGCCCAAGCGCTAATAAACAAGCCAAATCATGGCATCAATCACTCTCAGGCTCTCGACCTCTCTCATATCATAAATATCCTCACAACATTGGCCCTCGGCCTCACTCAGTCAAACACTCTCAACATGCCACTCGGGCCATAAATAAAATTGGTTTCTCGACCCAAATAGTATTTCATTTCAAGAAATCGTAATATCATCAAATAGGAGTGTCAACAATTTCACAAGAAAGACTAAGTGTAAGATCATAGTTTCAAAGTAGTGAGAATGTCAGTAAAATATCCCTCAAGGGGTTAAAACAGATCAGCACTAGGCCCCAAACAGGGCTTACAACCCAAATATATCAAATCGTAGTAATTCTGTAAAACATATGCTTAAAAAGAAGTTTCGCAACTCAGCAGTTGCCTGAAAAGGAACGTATTTCCAAATTTTCAGTTCGTGTACGCCCCACACTCGTTATCCAGTGTGTGCGTCACTCCAAATCCGTGAAGGGATGTAAAGTACGGGGTTTCATACCCTCAGGACATTATTTATAACCATTACTTACCACTACAGGGCCACAACACTAGTCCGCAATGCTCTTGCCCCTCAAATTGGCTCCCGATTGCTCCGAATCTTGCAAAAACCAGTTTAACATCATTAATATATACTCGAGGAACACAACCCAATCAAAAATTATCAATTTATACAAAAATCTCGAAATTTGGCCAAACCTGAGCCCCGGGCCCACATCTCGAAATTCGATAAAATTTGCATCACAAGAATCCTCATCCTCCCACGAGACCGTACATACCAAGAAAACTAAAATCGGACCACAATTGCCCACTCAAATCCTCAAAAGAAAAATCCCATTCCCATGCACCCTTCTTCCCAGTTTTGGGTTTAATTCCTCAAATTGCATGGTGAAAATCAAGACAAATTCATGAAGTTGAACCAAAGATGGTTGAAGAATACTTACCACAAGAACCCTACTGAAAAGCTTGTCCAAAATGTGCTTCTCCCGCACTCTCAAATGGAAAAACAAGTTATGGCCAAGAACTCCCGAAATAGAACTTAAAACTGACTGCCTAGGCCTTTTCTTCACTGCGATCGCGGAAGCTCCCACACGATCGCGAAGAACAAATCTGCTTCCCCATCAAATTACCCTACGCGATTGTAGACATCCACACGTGATCGCGATTCAGCAGGACATAAACCCACGCGATCGCATACCACTCTACGCGATCAAGAAGAACAACAACTCAACCCACTCACACGCCCCTTTAACTCTACGCGAACGCAAACAATACCACGCGATCGCACTGACCAACCACCTCATACTCATGCGATCACGGCCTCCACCACACGATCGCATAAAACAAAAATCCTGCCTTCCCCAGCTAGGTCTACACAATCGGAAACGCCCTCCCGCGATCGCGTAGAAGGAAACCAGAAACTCACACCAGCAAACATCTGCCCAATTTCAAGCCAAAAGTTGATCCTCTAACCACCCGAGGCCCTCGAGACCTCAACCAAACATACCAACATATCCCATATCATCATTCAAAATTATTCGATCCTTCGAAACACCAAAAAACAACGCAACAACACCAAAATCACATCAAATTCAAGCCTATGAACTTCGAAACTTACAAATTTTGCCAACTACGCCGAAACCAACCAAAACACCTCCGATTGACCTGAAATTTTGCAGACATATACAATATGACATTACGAACCTGCTCCAACTTCCGGAATTCTATTTAAACCCCGACAGCTTATTTTTCACTGTGTTGGTTGATTTCCCAATGCACACGCAAGTGTACGTGGTCGACAAGTAATATAGGATTTTAAGTCCAGATATCGTACACACAGGGACTTGTGATTAACTATCAACTAAACTAAACTCAAACAAATAATTAACTAAAATCACTCTAAAGTAGTAAATTCAGAGATTAAAGAGATTACTAACTTAAAGACTAATTTAATGTAATTT
>ML339999.1:0-37761 GCA_005239505.1 Nicotiana paniculata
TATATATATATATATATATATATATATATATATATATATATATATACTTTGGATCTCAAGAGCAATCCTGATCACATAACATCATCACTACGCGGGACCTCAACACATAAGAAATTATCAAGCCGTTTCACAACTCACACAGCACCATCATAATATCACATGAATTTGACAAAGATGGAACAACACCTGATATTCAAACACCCCTCCTTGAGTAGCACTATATTGAAAGGAACACATCTGACTCATACGGAGCCCATAATCTATTTAATTCCATCCACAAACATCGAGTCTACCTTCTTCGCACTGAACTAGGCTAATAGCTTTACCTGGGTCCATATTAACCCACTTCCTCTCATAATACGCAAGAACGGCCATCATAGCCGAGACAAACACCCCACAATCCACAACCGAACGAACTGAACGCCTTCCAGGCATAAATCCTCAAATAAGCAATATTGCACTTCCTTACACTTGGTCTAAATCTTCAATCAATCAGGTGACTACCTGTCACACTTATACCATATTCCCGTGGTCACGCTCCCACGACCTTCCACACAAGGTAGAAAGCACATCCAACACTGGCCATACTAACAATATAAAACAAATCAAGAACCCATAACTAGGATGCAAAGCCTCTTCCACCGAATATCGATCTCAGGTGACACTGAAGATAACACCAGCTCACTCTGAACTTTCAAATCACTTTTTTTTTCTCACCCGAGCTCATGACATCCTTGTCAACACCGAACCGCAACCTCGATTCCTTACTTCCAGTTACATACTGCTTATCGCACCTAACATGCTAATATGAGATAGCGCAAGAATTCCATCATAACTTCTGAACCACTAGTAGGGTGAACACTTCATCATATAGAAACCTTTTACTTGCCTCAATTCGAGAGAACCACCACAACACACGAGTGAATTCCTACAATCACAATACATGCAAATCATTAAGTAGTGGTCTGAACCATCATAAACCTTCCGGGATCCGCCTACACCTGACAGGCCATAACACTCGAATGCTCCCAAATCAAATCTGTTACGGTGGCCGTCAAACCTCGCACACACTGTGCAACTACACGCATAACTCAATCACGCTGACGAAACTGATCACCGCCGTAAATGTTCCATTTCAACCATGGATAATCAATCTATCTTCTTTAATCATCTTCAATTGCCTCGGGAATACTAGTAACTTCCTTCAACTCATAGCAATCTCAACCCTCACTCATCCCGAGTGACCTTGATTCACGAGACCATGCTGCCTAAATTCCGCAACCCGTCTCATACCCTCCTGATAATATTTCTACAATCCGGAGTTTATTTCTCTCACTCCTCCAATACTATCCTGCACGCTGAAAATTACATAGAACACTCCAATTATTTTCCCTTTCTCAGGAATTATACTACAAAAGCTCGACTCTTAATCATACTGCTGCCTGAAACCCTTAGACGCCGCATTCTTAACTTTCAAATTTATTAGGACCACTATTGAGAGTCACCCACTCTGACTGGCCCCGAATACATTCAACTCCAAGGCTCTTCTAGCACATGAAAATCCTCTCAATGAAGTACATGACTGAGTCACTACCCTTACAACTCGCCTATGCCTTAAGCATAAATTCTGAATCTTTCAAAGCCTAACCCTGGTCCGACAGGGCCAACTTTTGCACACATTCATCAAATCCCATGCACGATCACCATTTTACTCCTTTCCCCTTAGCTGAAATAACATACCAACACACCGACNACAACACGCCGAAAATCCGCAACCCCATGATATCACAATCCTACAACCCAACTGCAGGTGGTGGGACTCCCCCACTTAGCCCGAAGCTACTCCTTGCACCACTCTAGACCCTGCTGGGATCCTTTCTCCTTTGTTAACATGATTTTTCTTAACCAATCCGTCCAGTGCTTCCGAATTCCCCCGTCCCCATTCCCTAAATACTCAAATTCTCTAGCATCATTCACATATTCTGCCTCCTACCGAATAGCCACTAGAATCCCTCACAGAAATTACCAACCACACAACCGCTAACCTACTCACAGGAGATAACCCACCTGTGGAAATCACCAACTTACACCTTCCAATGACGCTTTACGTCACACTCTCTACAACATCAATACCCTATCATGCACCCTTCTTCCTCTACCAAATTTACTAGTCCGTCCACTCCTCATGGACGTCTATTAAATGCGCTACAACATCTTCAAATTCACCGCCACATTGCGTCCTTTCTCATTCCTAACAACTGTTCCCTGTTGTATCCAACCTTCCGCCAAAATAACCCATATTTCAGCTTAAGCTCGTAGACCCAATCGCCTTCCACTAAAACTCTCAAACTTTCCCTCAAGATAGGCAGCTGTCTTACCACTGAACTCCTGTGCTACGCTTCCACTCTCCCACTTTTTAATCTCATTCCTTTAAGCACTACCTGACCTTCTTTCCTTACGCTTTGCCTTTTAGAAATTTAGCCACCTCACACTTCTCACATGTCTTCCTTCGTCGTATGCTGTCCAATTCAATATCATTCTCTGCAACTCTTACACCAGTAGATCACCGCGACTTCAAACTCTCCGAGGGTCATCTTTCTCGAGCTGCCTTCATTAGAAATAACTATTCCGTCCTGAACCACCACGCACCACGATCTCTAACAACCGCTTCTTCAATACTACTTCACAACACTCTGACTCAATGCAACCGAAGAAACCATAGCACCGAGAGACTTAACATATTCCATTCGATTACTGACGATGATTTCATATCACAGGTGAATATCCTACCTTACTTGAAAACACCAAGTCTTACTTCTTTATTAATCCCAAAACCTGACCATTTATAGTCCAAATGCCTTTCCTCTGTCGGAACTAAAATACCAAATCTCGAAATCACACTCTGAGAAGACCTCCCTTCAAACCATTCATAAGGACTCAACATATGGGCAAGCGTTCTATCATCATATCGACATTGTGCGATAACCAATCGCAAGCATCATAACAATCTGAGCATAACCTCAAGTCCTCAGAATCACAACTACTGGATGAAACAACATATTACTCTTCCGCAGAGCGACGACAATAGCCTCAATGAACTTTGCAGGGAGAAACATCCCGGACCACACCCATAACACCATTTCAATTCCTCAAATTTCTGATTCACAGCAAGCGCTCCGCGATGCGTAAGATTGAGTAGGAATAAAAATGGACATAAGCCTTAAAGGAATAAAATCGCACGATGAGGAAACAAGAAGGGAAGTAATCCTAACAGCCCTGTAGCCTCTCGAAGATAAGTAAGACGTCTACGTACCGATCTGCAAGACTCTACTAGACCTGCTCATGACTCGTGAGACCTAAGGGAACCTAGTGCTCTGATACCATGATGTCACAACCCAAAATCTATTAAGGTCGTGATGGCGCCGTACACCATCGTCGGGCAAGCCAACCATTAATTAGTTCAAATAAATTCATGTTTTAACATTTTGGAAATCATTACCTTTAAGTTATTACGTAATAACTAAAAAAAATCCGTTAAGTAAATACGACAGTTTAATATTCTATTTTTATAAAATACATCCCATACACATCCCAGAACCCGGTGTCACAAGTGCATGAGAAATTTCTAAGAATTTATACAATCATTACAAAGATTGTCCGAGATACAAATTCGACAATGGAATTTAAAAGAAAATGAATACAATATGAGGGAGATTCTGTCAGTTGCGGATCACCTTCAGATGATACAGCTCGCCTAAGTCTCCAAACCAGCCACATCGCTGTGAAAGTACCTGTGCAATAAAAATTCACACCAAGTGTAGCATGAGTACGAAAATAACGTGTACTCAGTAAGTATCCCGCCTAACCTTAGAGTGGTAGTGACGAGAGGTCGAATTAGACACTTTCTAGAGGTCAATTTAGTATAATCAAGTGAGACACTAAGCATGAATGTCATAGGTAATTTACTTAAATATCAGGGATACGGAATGACAGTTCTTCTTATATTTAACACTTTAACACCTTCATCATTTTAGTTGACAATTTAAATAATAATCAGGGATGAGAAACATCAGACTTATTTCACCTTTTACACATTAATTCTTCTTTTTTTTTAACTGGCAATTAAGAATTTCCTTAGGCCGATAAACATGTATAAATCACAGGGAATACACAACAATTATCATGAGCAAGAAATGCCGAGGGTCGAATGGCACAGACCAATAATAATAAACTGTGCACTGCGGAAGGGTCGAACGGCTCGAACCATAGATGCATCTATTTTCCCCGCTTGCAAATCGATCATGCGACGCGACCAACATAATAATAATAAGGCTAACCTGCTCGCGAATCATACCTGCGACTCAGGTGCTCATATGTACACATATTCACATAATAAATCTGCATTTTTTATCAAGAAAGCAGTTACTCAGGAAAGTGGTAAAATTCTTCTTAAAGGAACACGAAAGATAACATTTAAATCATTGTTTTGAAACTCATTTGCCAAGTTTAATAATATTATTTGATACTATAACCTTATCAGGTATACAATTATCCACGGAGGAAATCAATTCTGTTTCTAAATGATTAAGAAAATGAACTCTAGTCTCCTTAGGTATTCAATTTCTATTTCGATCATGTTAGCGGTCTAATATTACTGGCAAGATCACAAGTACAACAGTAAGGCATGCTTGTGGGTCCTAGGCTACCCGGACATAAGCATATTAATAGCTACGCACGGACTCCCATCACCTCGCGTGTACATATTTAATTAGTTCACCTAGGGGGACAATTGCCCCTCACAAAGTTAGAAAGGGGACTTACCTCACTCCGAAATTACATAACCGGCTTCCAAACCCTTACGACGACTCCAATGGACGCACAACGCGCCAAAACTATCCAAATAATGACAAATCAATGAAAATATACACTAATATTTGCAATATATCAAATTATATAATTTCCCAACTCCGCTCAGTGAATTGACCAAAATGCTCTCGGGCCCACGTGCCCGGATTCTGAAATTTCTCAAAGATATACCCTACCCATAGTCTTACTAACTTAAATATACAATTTACTCTAAATCCCATGCTCAATTTGTGGCTAAAATCCAAATTACCAAATTTTCTAAGGTTTCTTCAAATCCCACAATTTCCACAAATTCCCACAATTAAATCCGAACCTAAGCCATGCATTTAACTTGAAATGAGTTGGAATAACTTACCTTGTTATCCTTGAAGAAAATATCCCTTGAAGCTCCTCAGAATCGCCCATGCCAAGATGAAAATGGGAGAAGAAATGACAAAATTCCCGTTTTAAAACATTCTGCCCAGGCCGATATTCGCACCTGCGATCCACCTCTCGCACCTGCGATTCCGCAGGTGCGCCCAAATTCCCGCACCTACGGCCTCCTCAGCCCCAGCCAAGACTCGCACCTGCGCCCTATTGTCTGTATCTGCGCCTTCGCAGGTGCGGAAATTCCATCGTACCTGCGCTCCCAGCCAAGCCACCAAAACCTCGCACTTGCGGCGCCAAAGCAGCACCTGCGGTTCCGCACCTGCGGTTCCGCACCTGCGGCCCAAGCCTCGCAGGTGCGGTCACACCAGATGACAGCAACCTCAGCCCTTCTTCAAACTCCAAACTCGATCCGTTAACCACCCGGAATCCACCCGAGGCCCCGGGACCCCGTCCAATTACACCAACCTATTCTGAAACATAATGTGGGCTTGCTCGAGGCCTCAAATCACATCAAACAATGCCGAAACCATGGATTGCACTAAAATTCAAACTTTAAGAACTTGAAATTTCAAACTTCCACATCCGATGCCGAAACCTATCAAATCACGTCCGATTGACCCCAAATTTTGTACACAAGTCATATTCGACATTACGGACCTGCTCCAACTTCCGGAATCGCATTCCGACCATGATATCAAAATCTCCACTTCCGGTCGGATTTCTCAAAAACCTTCAAATTTCTATCTCTAGCCAAATGACTTCAAAATGACCTACGGACATCCGAGTTCACTTTCGATCGCGCTCCCAACTCCAGAATCACCATACGGAGCTATTCCCAGGCTCGGAATCCCAAACGAACATCAATATCACTAAAATGCGCTTCAAGCCAATCTTAGGAAATTTCTTCAAAAATGGCGACTTCCACAATACACACCGAAATGCTCCCGGGTCGATCCTGACATATGGTCAAGTCCGAAATGATCATACGAACCTGTTGGAACCTTCAAATCCTGATTCAGAGGTCGTTTACTCAAAATTCCAATCTTAGTTGATTTCTCCAACTTAAGGCTTCTGAAATGAGAATTTTCTTCAAATTAACTCTAAACTTCCCGAAATTCAATTTCGACCACACCTACAACTCATAATACCGTAAACAGAGCTGCTCATAACTTCAAACCGCTGAACGATGCGCTAGAGCTCAAAATGACCGGTCGGGTCGTTACACAAACTTCTCCAAATCATTGGTAAGTGATCTCTAATTAATTCCTTTCATTCCTTAACAAATTTTAACAAGATTTCAACCTAGAATATAGAGTTTTCATGGAGAGAATTGGGATTTTGAGAAGAACTTAGGAATTTCAAAATTTAGGGATTTAGATCTCGAATTGAGGTTGGATTCCAAAACCAATTGTATATCCGGGCTCGGGGGAGAATGGGTAAACGGGTTTTGGTCCGAACCTCGAGTTTAGACCAAACGGGCCCGGGGTCAATTTTCATATTTTGTTGGGAAAACTTAAGAAAACCATGATTTTTCATTAAAGTTAGCACCTTTATCATTAATTAAGGATGTTAAACCAATTATGATTAGATACGAGTGAGTTGAAGGTCAATTCTAAAGGAAAAGCAGTGCTTGAGCAGTGAGTGGCCTGCGAATTCGAGGTAAGTGTTGTGTCTAACCTTATCTTGAGGGAATAGGTATTTTCTGACTACTGTTACCTGTTTTTTTGCTAAATCCAATGTATAGGTGAGGTGACGAGCACCTATATGTTGTGGTCAGGTCATAACATGCGGGTGAAAGTGAATTCTTGTTATTTTGGTTGTTGTAAAGCCTATTACTTATGATTATCGTTGTTATTAAAATGTTGGAAGGTTAGTATCCGGTTCCACCAAGATGGACAATATTGTGAGCATTGCGTTGTGATTTAAATGATACATGATGATAAAAGCTATGACGAAATACTGATTTCTTGTGAATTCCCTCTTTTATGTTGTTATTGATTCTGTGATTGGTGAGGAAGAGTGTAAAGCATGAAGGGTGATGCCGTGCCATTGTTCATATTCATTACATGGTGAGGATGAGTGTAAAGCACGAAGGGCAATTTCGTGCCATTGTTCATATTCATTACATGGTGAGGATGAGTGTAAAGCACGAATGGTGATGCCGTGCCATTGTTTATATTCATTACATGGTGAGGATGAGTGTAAAGAACGAAGGGTTATGTCGTGCCATTGTTCATATTCATTACATGGTGAGGATGAGAGTAAAATCACAAAGGTGATGCCGTGCCATTATTTATACTCATTGCATTTTATTTATTGTTTGGTGAGGATAAGAGTAAAAACACGAAGGGTGATGCCGTGGATTCATATTCATTACATGGTGAGGATGAGAGTAAAAGCACGAAGGGTGATCTCATGCCATTATTCATATTCATTGCATTTTATTTATTGTTTGGTGAGGCTTAGAGTAAAAGTACGAAGGGTGATGCCGTAAAACTTCCATTTCTACCTTGATTGCTCAATTTAGTTGGTTTTTCATTGTTTATATCTTTTCTTTTTGTTGTTCCCATCCTTGTGATAAGATTCCCCACAACATGACCCCTTCCTTTTGTTTGTTATTTTTAAACTCGTTACTTGCTGTTATTTCTGTTAGCATATTTGTATATGTCCAGGTTTTATGTGGTGTCCTGTCCTAGCGTCGTCACTACTTCGCTGAGGTTAGGCTCGACACTTACTCAGTACATGGGGTCGGTTGTACTGATACTACACTCTGCACTTTTCGTGCAGATCTAGGTACCGGCCAGAGTTAGGAGATATTAGTAGCTGTTATCATCTACACGGAGACACTAGGTAGATCTGCTGGCATCCGCAGATTCCTGTAGTCTTCCCTTAATATTTAGATTGCTGTTTTACTTCTTTCAAAATTGAAACATATTTCCTTCAGTCTGATTATTTGTAGTATTCTTAGTAGTTCGTGAATTGTGACACCAGACCTTGGGTAGATATATATTTAGTTCGTGGTTCCGTTTATTTATTGGTTATTATTCATGAAGTTATTTATTGGAAAATGTTAGATTCAATATTCATTTTTAATTGTTATTATGTTTAAGTAAGTTGGTAAATGAAAAGGTTAGTTAAGTTCTAACATTGGCTTGCCTAGCAAGTGTGGTGTTAGGCTCCATCACGATCCGTAGGGTTGAGAATTTGGGTCGTGACAAGTTGGTATCAGAGCACTAGGTTTACTAGGTCTCACAATTCATGAATAAGCTTAATAGAGTCTAAGAGATCGGTGCGGAAATGTCTGTACTTATCTCTCAAAGGCTATCAAGTTGGAAACAAACTCTATTTTATTTATATTCTATCGTGCAATTCTTGTTATCTCGAATACTGATTGGACTCTTCTATTCTCTCGCAGATGGAGAGAACACGTGCTTCCAGTAATGAAATGATGATTTAAACATGCAATTTACACATTAAACAACCAAATAGTAAGCAGGAACATGACTAGAAATCAATGAACTAAAGTAGTAACCTATAGAGTATTGGACTTGAAATTGAATCAGGATATACCAGTTAAGGAGAGCGAACACAAAGTATAGAGCAGGTATAGTGCAATAACTAGCCTTGGCTTACAGCCAGCTAGTTCAGTAGAAGTAGCAAGTAACAAGAAGGAGCAGAGAACTTGTAAGTATATGAGAGAACTATTGAACTAGTGTTCGTGTCTGTTAGTGAGAATAAAGGAGAGTATATATAATAGTTGAGAGCAGAGTAAAATAAGGTAAAGGAAATCAATTATCAACAATTAAGGAAGCCACAAAATCAGTCAGGCAAGAAAATCAGCAATTCTTCCCTTAATTAAGGGAGTAATTAACCAACGGTAAAGAGCAGAAAACATTTAAGGAAAGAAATCAAGTAGAACTTAGGTACAGAGTAGGCAATTAGGAGTAAATACACAAGCGTTCAATTAAGAAAATAACTAGTAAGAATCAATAAATAACACGATTAATCAAAGAATAAAGTAAGAAATAATTAAAGGCTGTAAAATATGGAAATAATTGAGGAAATCAGCACATAGGTATCAACATAGCAAATCAGGGAATCAAAGGATCAAAATAATAACGGTTTTAAGGGGAAAATAACATAGGTTTCCATTAGTGACAGATAGTCTAAGTATAACACAAAAAATCAATCAAGTTTTGAATCCGAAACCCTAATAGAAGCAAATTAGGGTAAAATTATAAGCCATTAAGATTAAATGAAGGAGAAGTCATATGAATCAAAGTACAGAACATAGTTATGTATCAAATAACACAGATCGACTCAGAATCCAAACATAGTGTCAAAATTAAGGGTTTCAACATAAACTAGTTAGGGTTGAGGAAAAACTCAACATAATTGATTAAAACACATAAGAATCAGAGAAATAAGCACTAGAAATCAGAAAACGTTTTGAATAAGATTTTCAAGGAAACGAAGAAATGAAAAGACACTTGAAAATCAGAAGGTTTTTCATAAAACCAAGCAAAAACAGTTCGATCCATTTCAGATCTGTACAGATCTGAGAAGTTTAAGAGACGAGATTTGGTTTTTATAAAAATAAAGCAGAGATGAAAATATCGATTTAGAAACCCATAGGTTTAGGCAAAAATAAAAAGTTCTTACTGGAGATCAAGCCATGAAGGCGTAAGCCAGCCAGGACAGGATCAAAGGCATAAGTGGACTGGCCCTGATCCCTTGAGGACCTCAGAGATAGCAAAACCCGGCATAGGAGAGCCATTAGAGGCCTGAGGGTGGTGAGAAACCACCATGGTTGACGGTATACGAGTGACGGCGAGGGGGAATTAGGGTTAGGGTCTGAGAGAATTTGAGAGAGAAGGGAGATGAGTGACGGCGGAGTGAAAGAGAGAAATGAGGGGTTTGGGAGGGGGTAGTTTAGGTTAATTAGGAAATAATTAATCTGGGCATAAAAAATGATCAACGACCAGGATTCAACAAGAATTGGGTCGGGTTAGGTAGGGGTTTGGGCCTGGTTATATTGGGAAGGTCTATAAGGTATTTGGGCTAGCTAATTTAGGTTGTAATTGAAATAATAAATGGCTATTTGTTAAATACCCCAAATAAATTAATTAAATTAATTTGTAAAATAATTACTAATTATAAAAATGAATTTCATGCAGAGATATGATTTGAACATGGTTATTTAGTATTTGAAAATACAAAAGACTAATTTCTGGTAAAAATGATACGACAATTATATATGTGGGCTATAATTGCAAAGTTATTGCAATTATAGTCAAAATGTGCCAATTTGGCCATTTGTAGAATAATTTGGACTTAATATGACCATAAATAATAAACTAAATCAAGAAATGTTTTGAAATAATTTGTGATACAATTTTGTAATTATTTATTAGAAATAAAATACTGGACAAGTTAATAAAAATATAGAGAAATTGTGGAAAAATACCAATTGATGCTAATGCATGATTTTGAAGGTATATATGCAAATTTTAGGAAAAATTGGGTAACAACAGATGTCCCTCTTACCTGGAAAGGATGAAAGAGTTGTTGGGTAAAGACATGATGTCCAATTTTGACCGAGCAAAACTGTTTGAGAGATTTAGGCCGCACTCTATCTTCTGAGCTGCCTACATATCCCTAGTTGTACAGGAATCAGGCTGTGTGTAGTTCCGGATTCATCGGCGAAGTATACCGGTGAAGTCATCACAAGAACGGACGCAACATCTAAGGATAGGTGGATGAATAGTTCGCGAGAGAGATCATATTTGATATAGTTGAGGGAACTGGAGCGGGATCGCTCCTGATGGGATAACATTTTCTTGTCGGGTCACCTGCAAATAGAGATACTACGAGCATATTTTTGTTCAGAAATTTAAACATGATGCAAGTTCCCTCTGGACTATGAAAGCTGTCTTCGGACGATTAGGGATGACGTCCTTGGGCCATGATGTCCTGGGCCATGAATTGTTCAGTGAGAGATTTGCAGGCCATGAAATGATGTTCTCGGGCCATGAAGATGGTGCCTCCGAACTATGACGCCTTTGAATAATGATATGAAAATTTTGAGAGATCCTCAGGCAATGACATGGTGTCTTTCGGCTATGAGGATGATGCCTTTAGACTATGGCGCTTTTGTACAAGCTAGCGATATTTAAGCCCATGAGATGCAATAATATGATGTCAACAAGACAAAGCTTAGTCTTGTGAACTGGAGGGTAGAGCTTAGCCCGAAAGAAGAGCAGAGTAGATAATGCTTGAGAGACAGCGCTTAATCTCGGTGAAAGAATGTAAATTGGAGGCAGAGCTTAACCTCATGCAGATATGGAAACAAAGCTTAGTCTCATGCAAACGAAGGCAGAGATTAGCCTTATGAAAATGAAGGCAGTGATTAGCCTTATGCAAGGTGAAGGCAGAGTTTAGCCTTATGCAATTATGGAGGTAGAGCTTAACCTCATGCAAATGCGGGACAGGGCTTAGTCCCATGCAAATGAAGGCAGAGATTAGCCTTATGCAGATTTAGAGGCAGGGCTTAGCCTTATGCAGGGTGAAGGCAGAGATTAGCCTTATGCAAGGGGAAGGCATCATTTAGCCTTATGCAAGGTGAAGGCATAGATTAGCCTTATGCAAGGTGAAGTCAACGTTTAGCCTTATTCAAGACGAAGGCAACGTTTAGCCTTATGCAGAAGATAGAGTAAATAGCAAATAGTAGCAAAATTTCATAGCTGGTAGCAGATTTCGATATTGCGATTGTGGTGAAAACTTGTGACTTTGAGGCGCGTATATTCTTTGTTCCTTCATCCAAAGAAAAATTGTGAGTTTTGTAAATGGGGGAGATTAATTCGTGTCTTCGTCGACTTACTCGACTTGTTTTGCTTGGTCTGAAGATCTTGTTCAAATCATCGGGGTAGCGTTTGCTAAACAGAGCTATTTTTCAAGCAAGCAGGCATAGTTTTGCAAAGACATAGTACAAATAGTTTAAGAATTTTAGATGAATCGACGATCGTGACATGATCCGAGGCATTGCAACCTCCCATGCTACAAAATTTTGAGGGTCCTCCTCAAAATTCTGCCCCAGTTAGATGGACTGACATCTCTAACTGTTGCACATGCTGCGATCGGCTGAACTTGCTTCAGAATTTTGAGGCTCCTCCACGAAATTCTGCCCTAGTTAGATTGCGGGAGGGGGGGGGATGCAATTTTTTTTGAATTGAGACCGAACTCATAGGGCTGCCTACGTATCCCCTCTTAAACGGGAATAAGGTCGAGCATAGTTCAATTTGGATCATTTGAGAAAAGCATAAAGAGTTACACATAGTAACGCTTGATTGCATCTGAGTTGATTGATTTTGGCCAGACTTCTCCGTCCATTTCTGCAAGTATAAGAGCTCTTCCTGTTAGTACTCTGTGGACCATGTAAGGACCTTGCCAATTAGGAGAGAATTTTCCTTTGGCTTCATCTTGATGTGGGAAGATCTTCTTCAACACTAGCCGCCCCGGTGTGAACTGTCTTGGCTTGACTCTTTTGTTAAAGGCTCTGGTCATTCTGTTATGATAAAGCTGTTCGTGACACACTACATTCATTCTTTTCCTGTCTAAGAGGGCTAGCTGCTCGTAACGGCTTCTTATTCATTCTGCGTCGCTGAGCTCAGCTTCTTGTATGATTCTCAAGGAAGGAATCTCCACTTCGGCAGGAATAACAGCTTCCATACCATAAACTAGTAAGTAAGGAGTTTCCCAGGTTGATGTGCAGACTGTGGTGCGGTATCCCAGTAAGGTAAATGATAGCTTTTCGTGCCACTGTTTGTGATTTTCTACCATCTTTCTTAATATCTTCTTGATGTTCTTGTTGGCGGCTTCTACAACTCCATTCATCTGAGGTTTGTAAGTTGTGGAGTTCTTGTGCTTGATTTTGAAAGTCTCGCACATGGCCTTCATCAGATCACTGTTGAGATTGGAAGCGTTGTCAGTGATGATTGATTTTGGAACTCCAAATCGACAAACAATCCAGTCGCGGACAAAGTCTGCCATGACTATCTTAGTCACTGCTTTGTAAGATACTGCTTCGACCCATTTGGTGAAATAATCAATAGCTACCAAGATGAACTTGTGCCCATTTGAGGTTGTGGGCTCGATTGGACCGATGACATCCCCTGTACAACACCCGCTTCTTCTGCTTGACCTTTCCTTTCCTTCTAACCTCAGCTACGTAATCCCAGCGCACATCATTAGTGTTGAAAAGCAGGGTGGTTGACACTGTCACTGTAATTGCCGTTGCTACCCTTACTTCAAATGGAGTTGGTGCCGTGGCAGGTGGCATTACTTCAACCTCCAACGGCAAAGGCGTGTCTGCAGGTGGTGCCACTTCAAACTCGAACGAGACTGTTGTGGTTATCTCAATATCTCCTGACGGCTGAATCTATACTATAATGGGATTAAGCGTAACCGATGGCTTCTTGAGATCGTCACCTTCTTTGATCAACCCGATCGACCCTTCTGGGTTCCATTCTTCCTCTATTTCTATCACATTGATGCCTCCAGCCCTATGGTCTGGGAGTGGGTTATTGCGGACATTGGGAGTAGCCTCCTTTACCTGGATGATTTTATTATCAATTAGAGACTGGATTTGATTCTTCAACGAGCGGCACTCATTAATGGTATGTCCCTTCATGCTGGAATGGTATGCACATGTTTTTTTTATTGGATTAACCCACTGGGATGGATTTTCAGTGGCTACAATAGGGATGTGTTTGACGTAACCAACAACTTTTAGCCTTTCATACAGTTGGTCAATGGGCCCAGCAATGGTGGTATATTGTTTGGGTGGCCTGCGGTCAAAGTTAAGTCGGGGTCTTGGGAAATTTTGGCGAGCTGGAGGTGACTGGAAGTGAGGCGGTTGGGAGTTGTATGTATGATAAACAGTGGCTGGTTGGGAATATCTAGGAGATGTGGGTTGATAAGTAGGTGGGGGGGGGGTGATAGCTGATAGGTAGGCAGAGGTGCTGGCTGATATGTAGGTGGAGGTGCTTGGTGTGCAAGTAGAGAGGTACGATACATCAGTGGAGATTTGGGTCCCTGTGCTACCATTACCGTTCTTGCGTCCTTCCTCTTAGATATGCCCCCGAACTGCAGTGCTTTATTGGTGGCTTGCAGTGCTTCAAAATTAGTGACCATTCCACTCTCAATACCTTCTTAAATTCTCTCACCCAGCTTGATGATGTTGGAGAATTTGTGATTTTCAATCACCATTAGTCTCTCATAATATTACGGGTCTTGTGCCCTGACGAAGAATTTGTTCATTTTCTCTTCGTCTAGTGCAGGCCTGACCTTGGCTGCTTCAGACCTCTAACGAGTGACATACTCGCAAAATGTTTCAGTGGGTATCTTCTTGAGGTTCTGGATGTAAAACACGTCTGGTGCGTTTTCTGTGTTGAACCTGAACCGGTTCATGAAATCCGATGCTTACCCAATTAAACTACTTCTTAGGGTCCTGGCTGATGTACCAAGACAAAGCATCCCCTTTAAGGCTCCTCATGAACAATTTCATCCGAATTTTCTCGTCTCTTCTAACCCCTACCAATTTGTCACGATAGGTCCTCAGAAGGACCCTAGGATTGCCAGTATCATCGAAGATCTCGAACTTGGGAGGTTTGTAACCCTCTGGTAGTTCTATATCAGGATGCATACAGGGATCTTCATATTTCAATCCTTGGATCCCCTTACCCCTTTCCACGCCTTGAACTCGGCTAGTCAATTTCTTGAGTTCTTCGGCCAAGTTCTTGATAAACATATCCTTCTCACTATATTCCGGTGTGAAAGAGATGGGCTGGGTGGAGTGAGGTTGAGTCTCCACGTATATGGGGTTATTCTGGTGGCCTGTTGCCTGAGCATAAAGGTGATCGTTGGTGGAATTTTATGGTTCAGGAATGATTGGTGGGGTGGTTCGGGGAGTGTGGCAAGTGTTTTGTTGGTATTGTGGCGGGATAATTTGGTTTTTCGGTGGAGTTGTATAGTAGTGAGTTTTAGGAGGATTCTGTTTGTTGGGGGTATTCCGAGGTTGCACGGGGTTTTGAGTATTCGGGTGGCTGACATCCGGAACACTAAGTGAGAAGGACAAGTTTGCTAGGTTCCGAACATGTTCAAGTTCCCCTTGCAGTTTCAATAGCCTTTGTTCAAGTTGAGACACAACATCATTCTGGATCTGAGTACCCCAACTGTCTGAAGCTTCTGTATGTTCAACTGGTGTTGTCTTTTCTTTTCTGATATTATTCAAGTCTTCCATCTTGCCTTTGCCTTTGCCTCTAGTTGGACAGGGATGAGGAGAAGGTGTAGGGCCCCTTGATCTTGTATGGTATGATGATGATGCCAGAATGCACGAACCAACCTTTGGGGAAGGGGAATAATCAATTAAAAATAAAATAAAAACAAAAGGTAGCCAAGTCAGTGAGGATCATGACAAAAGTATTTGCAGTATTTAAACACATATTGCAGAATTGTAAACGTATCCTAATTTTGGGTGCTTGATTATGCCCGATATAGGCCTAGTGACAAATTGATTTGGAGAACTTAGATGCCAAAATGCCTTATTTAATTAATGTAAATAGACGAATCCCAAAACGATACTAAAGATAGGAAATAAGTCACTAACGACACTTGGCCTTATTACATTTATGACAACAAAAGGTAAATCTAGCCTATTCGGTCCCAGAAGGACCTTCCCCAGATTCAGTATTCTTGATTCCATCGAACAAATTTCCTAGCTCGCGCAGTCCCACCAGCAGGTATGCTCTAGCCTGGTGTCCTCTTTCATTCCCCTCGGCGTTTTGGAAATTCTCGATCCTCTTGATGACCTTGCTTTATAACTCCACTATACCTCGCTCCAAATATTCCAACTTCCTGTTGGAAAGGATAGCCATCTCTTTCCATTCCTCGACCAGCCTCTTGTTGGTATCATGTATGTCACAGTGCTTGTTCTCAGAATCATGGACCCTTTTGCGCAGTCGGTTGTACTTGACCTGAGCCTCAGCATCTTCATCTATGATTCTATTTCCTCGAATGATTCCGGGCCTTACTATCCCGTCCAAGTTGTCTTCCAGCCATGCCAGGTAGAAAGGTGCACACCCAGCATGGTACCTGTCGGGTTCAATAGTATTCTTCTCTAGGATGATTTTGTAGTTCCACATGTGTTGAGCTTGGCACTTGTAGGGAACGTCGTCGTCCTGGAAATCCGCTCTGAAGTGACCCATCTTCACGACCCTTGGCACAACTTGCTTTCTTACCGCCTATCTCATGACTCGGAGAGAAACATAAGGATAGATACCTCTCAACCCGATAAGTACTAAGTGTGGTGTATCTCTGGATATGATGATAAATTCATCCGTCGGGAACCATTCGAACATCCATTGTACTTGTTCCTCGATCATATTACCAAAGAATTCCACCCACTCTTTGGCAGCTTCCGGCTGAGCAAATCTTTCTGGGATGTAGGTCATCCGCTTGGGGTGATGGAAATCAATATGGTCATTCCAAGCCCTTCGCGGAAGTTCTTGGTGGTATTGGCCCTTTTGAAGATGTTCCAAGAGCCATAGCTGCAACAACAAGTTGCAACCCTTAAAATTCTTAGCTCCTCTTTGACAATGTTCCAAGGCCCGGTAAATATCAACTAAGATCATAGGGACAATACTGAAGGTTTGCCCATCGATCCCTTCTTTCAAAGCCCTAATTAACCATGGCTAACCTGCTATGAATCCTTTCCCTCTTTATCGGAAACACTATCAAACCCAGAAAGCACACAATGAACACGAATACCCTGCGGTGGATGTGACCCAGAGACGTGATGGCAAACTCATCATGATAGGTACGGTATGATTTGATGTGACCGTATCTTTCATATAAGTACTCGAAGGGTATGTACGATTGTTTCAAACACTCCAGTTCAGCATTCTTCTTCAACCCTATCATTTTTAGAAAACCTTTGCCCATGCGGTTCTCAGGTACCAACACCCAGAGGTTTCCAAACTAGTCTAGATAGTCCTCCTATTTCTTCTAACAACGGTGTCATTTCAATATTCCCGAAGCGGAATACAACTCTTTCACTATCCCAAAACAAAGTAGAGGCCTAAATCAACATATTGCTTGACTGGATGTCTAGAAGGGAAGTTAAATTTCCTAGGTATTTCTTTACATGTTTCTTATCACTGGAGGAAAGGTCTTCCCACCAGTTCAGGAGCATCAGTGTGATATTACTGACCATACCGAATCTGGGGACCTCGTGCCTCATTTTCTGCAAGACAAAAATGGTTAGGCCCTTATCCCCACCAGACTCGACTATTTATACACTTATGATTAGCATAAAAGCATTTAGTTCTCCAAATTAATGCACAGAATGTGATTGTGCCCGTTGGGATTATGAAAACCTCGGTGGGCTTTGGATAAGGCTGTCTTAAAGGGTTATTGTGCGGAAGACACATTAACCCGGCTAGGTTTGACCATGATGCATGTACAATATAACGAGAGTAAGGTTTCTATGGAGGTCTAGAATGGTACCCTCGAGCGGACAACTCGAGGGAGAAGGCACGGAACCATCGACTGCACCGCTGATCGACTGGTTTTACCGCAAATAAGCCTTTTCGAATTTAGTATTAATTGGAAGAGCACAACCACTCATCAAGCGTTGCTATAGGATTTGTATAAGCACGAGTGGAGTATGATGTTAAGCATGATTATGTAGCAATAAATAAGCAATAAATAGCATATTGTCATGTATTTGCACATTATGAAAGCGATAAGTACAACAGTTATAATTGAAACGCAATTACATAAGAAAATAAAGAAACATGTTAGTTTCATTGTGGAAAATAAATACTTGGAAAAATAAATAATTAATTTCACACAAGGGGGAAGGGAAGGGGTGCAAGTATTAACCAAGTAAGGTACATGTAGGCAAATTCACAAAGCAGTTTGTAATGGTAAGAGCCTAAGATTCCCCAGCAGAGTCGCCATGCTGTCGCCCCCCTCCCCCCTTTTTCCTCTCCTTTCGGATCCGTCGAGGATTTTGACATTATTGGGACAACTCGTTTCCTCTTGGGATAAGGGGTATAAGGAATTTGAAGAGTCGCCACCTAACGAATTAAGGTGCGTTAGGACACCTACTAAGGGTCATTTATAACACTAATTGAATAACCAGAGATTGGGTAAGGGCTTGAAATTACTTCAAGGGGAAGGTGTTAGGCACCCCTCGAAGTCCACAACTGTGGGTCCCGACCAAACTTGCTTTTTGAATTAATCATGTAGCAAATAGACAGTCTAAAGCACATATGCAAACAAGTAAAGGTATTAACAGATTAGCAGTCTAAGCACACATATTTGAAGGGAACATTGGTTTTAACAGATTCATAGTCTAAGCACACATATGTAAAAGGATAAGGGAAGTCCTAAGTTGTTTATCCTATAGGATCACGCCTATGAAATGCCCGGTAATCACTCCTCAATGAGGGGATACACATTTCATTAGTGCACATTCATCATATCCTTTTCTACCCTTTATCCCACCCCTTAGCGGTTAATAAGCGAGTTTTTATTTAACGAGCTCTAAGCCTGTTGTTACCCGTCCCTTCCTTGTGGTCCCGGAGGAATTTAGGACCTCTAAATCTGGGCAGTTCTAGACAACACCCTAAGGTTTTAAAAGGGAAAACTCTAGGCAACAGTCAAATAACAAGTAGGACAAGTAGATAAATGAAAGAAGCAGTTAAGAGGCTCATGTTTACCTCCACATGTAATGCAAATAAACAGCACATCTCCAAAGCACAAATACAGGCAGTTTTTAAGGAAATCTTAGGACAAGATTCATAAGTGAACATTAATACACATAATAGACAACATCTATTCAAACCTCAGTGAAAGGGTCTTAACAGTTTACCTACTGTTTTAAGACCTATGAAACTTAGCAGTAAACAATCAGAACGCGCAGTTTTTCAGTTTATACAGGGACTAATTACCTAAGGCTTGCCTAGGCATGGTACTGTGCATAATTACAAGTTATTTTAAACAATTTTGAAGTTGTTTTAAACTACAAACATGTTTTTCTAGGTGACACAGATCTTAAAAGGGAATTTGTACCAATTTTGTATCTAGAAACATGACATCTATATATGAGACTGTTTTCATACCTTTTCGTGGTCAGTTACTTATTTTAATTAAACTAGGCGTATTTAAACAAATGCAAACAGGGATTCTAGAGCATGATATCTAAATGCACATAGGAGTGATAGATTTTTGTTAAAATTATTTATTAACCCAGTAACAGGATTTCTAAGCGAAAGCACTTATACAAAACTAAAGCATGGATATGATACTTAAACAATAAACGAAGAGTCCTAAGAACAGGATATCTAATACATGTTTGGCATGATTTTGGATGCAAATGAACATATTAGTCCTAAGGCATGGTTTCTAATGCAAATACACAGAATGTAAATCCTACATCATGCTTTCTACCCAATAATATCAACAGTACCATACGACCACCCTCCCATTTTCACTAGCCACCCCAATATCTGTTTACAAATAATTATTATAGACCAATAGCTGAATGAATTACATAAATGAAAAGGAGATTAAACTATAGGGATCCTGAAGGAGTCCCAAATACAACCTGAGAATACCAGGCCTTCAGTAGTCTCAAAATGCCAAGGATTTCACAGCCCATTTCATGTCCATGTGTGTCAGAGTTCCTTAAGGACCTCAAGGATCCCGGGCAGTGCTCACACCTAGACTTTTCATAACAAGGATTGAGTAAGTGCAGTGTGGAAGGGCCATCCCCAGTGTGCCAGAGTTCAGAGGGATCTCAAAAGGATCCCAAGGCAGTCACACACTGGAGGGGCAGAACCTAGGGACTTAAGAGTAAAGTGAGAGTGCTTGACATAGTTTTTGAAAGGTTTTGACAAGGAAACATTATTGAATTGATTCATCAAGTAAAGAAGTTTTCTGAAAATAGTAACTGATTAGTAGTAAAACAGCTTTTGAAAACAATGTAAATCTTTGGAAAGAAAAAGCAACAGGCAGCGTGATTGGCTACAGAACAGACAAGTTCAGCACTACTAATAACAGAGTTCACACGTGGGTATTGGGAATTGGGGACATACAGAACACACATAGTGAAACATATAGCAACAGGAGAACAAAAGATTTTCAAGAGTTTACATGATTAAGGAGTTAGTCATATAGCTAATAGTACAGACATAGGGCATGGATTTCAGAACAGACATGTGGGAACATAGTTATGCTAGACAGAATTAAACACAGAATCAGAGTTACTTGTGGATATTAGATAACATAACAAAGCAGATTAATACCAGAAGCTAAGTAAACAGATAGACAAACCATCAAACATGCTGACATTCATGGAATAAAGTCAGGTTGAGGCATGCTAGAGAGGCAATAGGCAGGTCCGTAGACATGCAGATCAGAATTCATACAAGCTAGTAATGAAACAATGATTTAAGCATGCAATTTACACATTAAACAACCAAATAGTAAGCATGAACAAGACTAGAAATCAATGAACTAAAGCAGTATCATATAGAGTTTTGGACTTGAAATTGAATCAGGACATAGCCAGCTAGTTCAATAGAAGTAGCAAGTAACAAGAAGGAGCAGAGAACTTTTAAGTGTAGGAGAGAACTATTGAACTAGTATTCGTGTTTGTTAGTGAGAATAGAGGAGAGTATTGTTTAACCAAAGAATTAGATCCTTTGACCAAAGCTATTTTTAGGATGAACACGGGTTTCTGATAACCAAGGAAAGATTTATTATTGTAAGTAATTAAATAAAGAAAAATCAATGAGATGCACGAAAAGTAAAGTGTATTGCCATAGTAGTTCGGATGTCCTTTACAAATTATATTTTACTCCCTTATATAGAGAATTTCCTAATATAACGTCTGACCTTTTCAGTGATTGAGAATTAATGACTAATTATGACATTAATGTAACGTTAAAATGAGCAACTGTAACTGTTGCGTGAATATTGTGTAACGTGTGGATCACTAATTGAAGATCTTTGAATCTTCCCTTTGTTCCGCCCAGATACATTTTGACCATGTCTCTTCATCTTCTCAATCAGGTTGAGACTTCCGTAGCTAATTAACCCGTGGGTGTGATTTGCCATGCCTCTTTGCCTCATACCTCTTCATAGAGTCCCGTCCATTTGTCGTGTCTTCATTGCTCCACGTAGACTGCTGAGTCATCAAGATTTATTACACGTGTGAAGCTCTTTTTTACCAATACAGATAGTCCCCCCACTTACCATATATTTATCAATCAATATTTGGTAAGTGGATACTAATTTATGGCAGGAATATTTTGCCGCCGCTTCACTCGAATCATTGCATCTTTTTCTGAACGTAGGCGTCGCTTCTCACTTCCATTTAATTCTTATGCCACGTGGCATTTTCGGGTTGGTTCTGTAATTGTTCAGCATTTTTTAGGGCTTTTTGCGGCTGCATCAGTCAATTATGGCTTTCACATCATTATTTTTTTCCATTTTTGACGGTTGTCTTCGAGTATAAATACCCTTTTTATTTCACGAAAAACATCTAACTTTCAAACTTTATTTGTAAAGAAATTTTTCCTTGTCTTTGTAGATATGTCTTCTTCAAACCAATCTAAGAGAGTCATAAACGTAGATGATTTGACTCCATCTTCTGATCCAACGCAGAGTAGGAGAGGCGACATGTTGAGGAGTTTAGGTTCTACTCCTTCAAGGGGTTCTTTCTCTTCTCAAATTACTTCCCCTCCTTCTTCTAGGTCTTTAACTTCTCTGAGGGCTAGGGCTTCTAGATCTTCATCCAAAGGTAAAGGACATCACGAACCTTTGCGCGAACCGAGGGTCGATGAAATAGTACCTACGGAGTTCACCTTTGCTAGGGATAGTCAGGCCCTTAGAGATCAGCTTTCTTCATCGTCGTATCTTGACAGTGATGACAAGTACCCTACCCAACTCACTGAAGGTTTAATTCCTCTTACACACAGGGACTGTTATTGGAGTTCCAATTTTCCTGCAATCGTTCCAAACAGTAATAAAAGAATAACGTCTTAAAAGACGGGACATTCTTTTGTTTATATCTATCCCTTTACATTAGGGTTTAAGCCTCCCATTGAACCGGTTATCATCGAGTTCTATCGATTTTTCAAAATTTGCTTGGGACAAGTCGGTCCTTTTGTATGGAGAGTCATTGCATGTTTTAGATACTTGGCTACCTTAGCTTCGATCCCCTTTACCTTTCATCATCTTATTCACCTCTATTCCCCAATGTTGTTCCGTCAGGGAATTTTTACCCTGGCTGCTAGGAGTAAAAGGGTGTTAGTGACTTTTGAAGATGATAAGGATGGATGTTGGTACCTTCGAAACGTTTCTTTGACTACGGTTGGTTTAGTAGGTGAAGAAAATCCTCCCTTCCCTGAGAAGTGGAATCGTGCACGTGAGTACATTTTAGCTCACATTCCTTGATTTTTGCTTTAGATGTTTTACTAACACCGTAGCTGTTTCTTCTTTTTGCAGCAATCATGGGAACCGTCGAGAATGTCTCCGGTTTCAGAGATTAGGTAGAAAAGATTTTGTTAATCTCTCCATTGGAAGAACGTTCATGGAAGTACCTCTCTGAGAGGTTTGGTTGGAGAGTTAAGACTCATGGTAAGTGAAGTTTTTGTTTGTACTTGTTTCTCCCTTTGAGCATTATTTAATCCTTTCCTTTTGAAAGGGTTTCCTGCTCGTGGAGTTTCTACATCCGCGTCTATTCCCAAGTTATCCCTGTCTCAGGCCCAGGAGATCATTTCAGGCTCTTCTTCTTCAAAGAGAAAAGCAGGTAGGTCAAGGACCTTGGAAAAAGAAGAGGGCTTTTTAATTCATAGGTCACGCAGAAGGAAGGTGGTCTTAGACGACGAGTCTACACCTGTTATTGATCCTTTCGTACCTGAAGTTGAATTTTCTGCCCTTGAGGATGCTTCTCCCTCTCCCGTGCGTGATTCTGTTCATCATTTATTCGGGAAGGCTTTGATCCTGTTGTTGCTGAAGCTCCCCTGGCTGTTTTCTCTCCTTCTCTTAGAGAACTCCCCTCCATTGTTCCAGTTATTTCTCCTGCCCCCGTGTCTATTCCTTTTCCTATTCTTGCTCCCTCTCCCGTGGCTTTTTCGGCTCCTCAAACTTCCTTGCCCGTGGCTCATGCATATGTTCCTGCTTCCGCGCCTTCTATTTCAGAAGTAGGGTCTTCCAGCAGGGAGATGAGGCAGGTGATGATAGAATTTCCGGCAGAGGGTAGCCTCTTTAAAAAGTCTGGCCAGCTTGATGTGTGGTTGAAACCGTTGATAGGTCCGACAATGAGAGCTAAGCTGCATAGCCATAGTTCCCTTACATGGGCCAATGAGATCGTGCATACTTCTTTAAATGTAGAATGTATTTTCTTTCATTCATTATTGTATGTGTATTTACCATATCTAGTTGGCTTTCTTTTGCAGATCAATCTTATAGGCACGGAGCTGATGAAGAGGATTTCTAACACGGAGCAGGAAGTGAAGGAATGGCATGTTGAAGTAGACAATTGTAAGGAGAAATATGAAAGCTTAAGGCTCGACATGGAGGCCGTAGAAGAAGAAAAATGTACCTTGGAACAACAAGTGAGAGTCATGACGGCAGAGTTGGCTGTGGAGAAGGCATCCTTTGATCAGGCAGGAAAGGATACGAGCGTCCTAGAGTCCTCATTTGCGGAGCAGCTGTCTCGTGCCTCTGAAGAGGTTAGGAGTTTGAAGGCCTTACTAGACCAAAAAGAGGAGTATTCGGGCGAACTTTTGCAATATCTTACTCAGACCCAGGAGGATCTCCATAACTCTTTGGAGAAAGTTCAATTCCTGGAAAGGTCTTTCGCTCCTTTAAGGGCCTCTAATGATGCTGCTGTGACTGAGAGGGATGAACTAAGAGCTGAAGTTATGCTGTGGGAGAAAGATTCCGAAGCTCTTGAAGACAGGGCAGCTGTCGATGTTACTTGGGCTTATATGAACTCTCGCCTCGACACATTGACTGAAATGAGTCGAGAGGGTTTCGACCTTAATGCTGAAATTAAAAAAATCAAGGAGTCCATTGAGAAGGCTCAACAAGGTCAGAATCTCTCTTCACCTGAAGGTGAGGTTTCTGCTGCTCACGTCTCTTCGTCCCAAGCCGCTCCTGCTCTTTCTGTTAGTGAATTCAACCCCCCTCCTGATGAAGTTTAAGAAGTTGGTTCCTCCCTTTTCTTTTCCTCAATTGGTGGTTACCCCTAGTCCCATCGGGGGTGAATTTGGATCTCTTTAAGTCCCCAAATGACAACTTAGGGGCACTTTAATATATAAAAAACTCTATACGGCTAAGTATAAGTTAATACTTAGTTTTTACTTAGACGTTTTAATATATTAAT
This sequence comes from Nicotiana paniculata, assembly GCA_005239505.1. Lineage (NCBI taxonomy): Eukaryota > Viridiplantae > Streptophyta > Magnoliopsida > Solanales > Solanaceae > Nicotiana > Nicotiana paniculata. Next base: position 24,698 of record ML339999.1, read on the forward strand.
GCAAGTATGACTTTTGCTTTCCGTTGAGTTTTTGTTTCAATCTTTAAGTCTTTTGAATGCTTTATTTTTTGAGGTTTTAGTTTTACCTCTGAGTTTTGCATATAGAATGCTTTAGATTACTCTCACCTTTTCGTAATAGGCACAGTGTCATATAAAATGTATGCCTTTTTATAGTAGGCATAATTTATGAAAGAGGGCCCTTTTTGATCGACACTTAATGAAGAAGATGTCTCAACTTCATAAAGGTGTAATAATGCAATAGAGTGATAGGAATTTTTCACATGTTTAAGAATGTTTCTGAGGAAAGTTTTTTGTTTGAACAACATTTTACATGTGTTTGATTATCGTCTAAAACTCATGTTGCAACTGTTTTCTTTTAACAGATTTGATATACACTTGTATTTCGTGACTGTTTTTCGCATGTAACAGGTTTTTCGAGTTAATACAAGATAGCAATTGTTTTTTGTTCGTAACAGTTTTTATTCAAGTTAGGGTTTTCACCCATAACTGTTTTTGTTGACAACAGTTTTCAATAAGCATGAGGGAAATGCTCTTACATCTGTAACTGTTTTATTTGATAACAATTTTCTATATGAGTACAAAGATTTCGTAATTGTTTTTTAGTTACCACAGTTTTGAATGAGTACAATGATGATGATGTTTTATCCATAACTGTTTTAGGTTACAACAGTTTTTCTTTTGAATAAGTACAAAGATGCACATTCTTCCTCATAGCTAACATTTTGCCTTTTAACCTGAACATGTTCGAAGGTTTTTTGTATTAGGCTTTGTGTTTGAGTCTTTGGCTCTTTCGATTTTGCTCGTATCACTTGACTTGTTGGGTAGATGGATCTTCAGGATCGAGCTTTGACTTTTTGATAGTCTGTTTTGCTTCGTCTTTACCTTCCATACTGTATAGTCCCCCAAGTGTTTGAGCTTTGAAGAATGAAATCTCGAGCACTTGACTATTCCTTCCTTGTGGTCCTTTTCCTGAAATGGAAAAACATACGGGACTAGAAGGTATATAGTTTTTAGATGATGGATGCTTAACCCTTTAAAACGTCCATCAGAAAGTGTAACCCTAGACCGGGAATTCAGTTACTTCCTCTTGTCTTTGCAGGTCTAATATCATCATCTGGTGATAGGTTAGCTTTATGCCTATCATCTAAAAAGGTTAATAAAATTTTAAATGTTCAAAAATAAAATCGAACGTGTGATACCTGACCGGGGGTATTTCTTTTCTAGAGAAGTAGTACTTCTTCAAGTGGATGGCATTCCAACTTGTTCGTAGGATTCTTCCGTCCATAGCTTCCGGCTCGTAGGCGCCCTTCCCAGCTATGCCTCGGACTTTGTAGGTTCCTTCCCAGATTGGACTTAGCTTTCCTGTGCCTGATTCTTTCGTTGATTGAAAGACTTTTTTGAGGACGAATTCCCCAATCTTGAATTATCTGAGATGATCTTTATGATTGTAATAACGCTCTATGATTTGTTTTTGAGCTACCATCTGTATTAGTGTTGCTTCTCTCCGTGGTTCGAGCAAGTCCAGATTGGTATTCAATTCATCGTCGTTTGCTTCCTCCGTGGCTGTTGTAAACCTTATGCTTGGTTCGCCAATCTCCACAGGTATTAAGGCTTCTGAGCCATAGACAAGTGCGGACAAAGTTTCTCCCGTGGCTGTTTTTGAAGTTGTTCTGTACGCCCATAGTACCGATGGTAACTCATCAGGACAATTTCCTTTGGATTTATCTAGCCTCTTCTTTAGATTGTTGATGATGACTTTACTCGTTGACTCAACTTGATCATTAGCCACGGGGTGGTATGGCGTTGAAGTGATCCATTTGATTTTCCAGCTTTCAAAAAATTATGTGATTTGCGAGCCTATGAATTGCGGGCCATTATCACGCACGATATCCTTTGGTATCCCAAAGCGGCATATTACGTTTCTCCATAAGAAGCTTTTAACTTCCTTTTCTCGAACCTTTTTGAATGATTCTGCCTCTACCCATTTTGTAAAATAGTCGGTTAGCACGAGAAAAAATCGTACCTGTCCTTTAGCTGTGGGAAGAGGTCCCACTATGTCCATACCCCATTTCATGAAGAGCCATGGGGATATTATTGGATGCAATAATTCTGCTGGTCGATGCATGTTATTGGCAAACCTTTGTCATCTGTCGCATTTGGATATGAAGTTCTCGGCCTCTTCTTCCATCTTACGCCAATAGTATCCAGCTCTGATTAGGGTTTTTACCAAGGATATCGCCCCTGAGTGATTTCCACAGTGTCCTTCATGGACTTCTTTCATCACAAACTCTGTTTGGTTAGGTCTAAGGCATTTTGCTAGGGGCCCTCCGAACATCTTGCGATATAATGAGTTATGAATGAGGCAGTACCGTGCAGCTTTGCGACAAAGTGCTTGAGTTGTTTTCTTATCTTCAGGTACGGTGCCATTCTGCAAAAAAATTTAAGATTTTGTTTCTCCAATCCCAGGTTAAATTGTTGAAAATTACCTCATTTCTGTTCTGGTCGATCGCTGAATAGAATAGATGAACGACAATAGCATTGTCTTTGTTTGTTACTTCTGTGAGTGCTGCGAGGTTAACTAATGCATCTGCTTCTGCGTTTTCCTCTCTAGGTATTTGTATTACCTTCCATGTTTTGAATTGTCTCACGAGCTCTCGTGCTTTTTCCAGATATTGTTGAATCCGAGTCTCTCGAGCGATGTAAGTCCCCTGTATCTGATTTACTACCAATTGGGAGTCGCTTTTGATTACGATTTGCTCGATTGAAAGTTCTCGTGCGAGTTCTAATCCTGCAGTGACAGCTTCGTACTCTGCTTCATTGTTAGTTATAGGATAACATTTGATAGCATGCCGTGTCTTTTCACCCGTGGATGACATTAAAACTATGCCTAAGCTGGCACCTTTTATATTGGAAGAACCATCGGTAAACAGCGTCCATAGACCCCGATTAGCACCGTTAAAGAGTTGTAACTCTTTTTCCACTTCAGGGACAATGCTATTACTAAAGTCAGCGACAAAATCTGCTAAGATCTGAGATTTGATTGCAGTCCTAGGCTGATATATTATTTCATGCTCACTTAATTCTACGGCCCATTTGGATAATCTTCCTGATAGTTCTTGTTTATGCAGTATGTTTCTTAATGGATATGAGGTCACAACTATGATTGGATGACATTGAAAGTATGGCCTTAATTTTCTAGATGCCATGATTAGAGCTAAGGCTAACTTTTCTGGATGTGGATATCTAGTTTCAGCATCTAGTGATGTCATGCTTACATAGTAAATAGGAGATTGTTTACCTTTATTCTCCCTTACCAATACCTCACTTACAGCAATTTCCGAGACGACAAGGTAGACGTACAGACTCTCCCCCTCCTTTGGCTTTGACAATAACGGGGGTTTTGATAGATAAGCCTTTAGGTATTTGAGAGCCTGTTGACATTCTTCAGTCCATTCGGACTGATTTTGCTTTTTTAGAACTGCAAAGAATTTAAATCTTTTTTCGGAAGATTTGGAAATAAATCTTCCTAAGGCTGCAATTATTCCCGTTAGTCTTTGAACTTCTTTTTTGTTTATAAGTACATCAGATATTTCTTCTATAGCTTTAATTTGATCAGGATTTACATCTATTCCCCTATTTGATACAAGGAAACCCAAGAATTTACCTGATTCTACGCCAAAAGCGCATTTCTCTGGATTCAGCTTCATATTATACTTCGAAATGGTCTTCCGCCCGTGTTGATTTTACCAGCATGTCATCGATGTAAACCTCCATCGTTTTTCCCAGATGTTCCTGGAACATCGGTCACTAGCCTTTGATAGGTGGCTCCAGCATTTTTAAGACAAAAAGCATGACTTTATAACAATGAGTCCCCCTGTTTGTAATAAAGGATGTTTTTTCCTCATCCGAGGGATCCATTTTAATCTGATTATAACCAGAATACGCATCTAGAAAGCTTAACAATTCATGACCTGCGGTGGCATCAATCATTTGATCTATATGTGGTAATGGGAATGAATCTTTGGGGCATGCTTTATTTAAGTCAGTATAATCTACGCATACTCTCCATTTGCCATTCATTTTAGGTACTACCACAGTGTTAGCTAGCCAGTTAGGGTACGTTACCTCTCGTATCGAACCAATTTTCAAGAGTTTCTGTACCTCCTCGTCAATCACTTAGTTCTTGAATGGTCCTTTATTTCTTTTCTTCTGCTTAACAGGTATGAAGGATGGATCTTCATTTAGTTTATGAGTCATCACTTCTAGGGGATTACCTGTCATATATGAGTGGGACCATGCAAAGCAATCTACGTTAGCCTTTAAATAATCAATTAACTTACCTCTTCGACCGGGGCTCAACCTTGTGCCTATATACACTTTCTGTTCAGGTTTTGTTCAAGCAATGGAACAGCTTCGAGCTCTTCCGTAGTTGTTTTTATGTGCTCATCTTCCTCTGGTTCATGAATGACGTCCGGTCTGGAATCTACATCCGTGTGGTCTAATGCATCTTCCGTGGTGACTTGATTCACCTTCTCATGAGTATCTTCTTTCGTACCTGTTTCACCAATAATACATTTCGTACCTATCTGGGTAATAATGTTTTCCATACCTGTTTGGACGGTGCTACCTGCTCGGGAGATTCCCTTATCTTTTGATTCTTCCACCTCTACTTTTTTGTTGTAGTGTACCACAAAATTTATATTTCTCGCGGTATGCTGATCGCCTCTAATTTGTTGAATCCCCCATTCGGAGGGGAATTTAATTACCTTATGAAAGGTGGATGGTATTGCTTTCATGTCGTGGATCCATGGCCTTCCCATGATTACGTTATAAGCCATGTCCGTATCGATGACTTGGAACCTGGTGTTTTGGATTACTCCCTCAGCATAAGTGTTAAGTTCAATTTCCCCTTTGGTTATAACTGTAGAGTTATCAAACCCCGATATGGCTCATGCCTTTGGGATTACTTGATTCCCCAATAGCATTTCTTCCACGACTCTTAGAAAAATGATATTGAATGAACTACCTGGATCAATCAACACTCTTTTTATGTTAGTGTCATGAATAAGTAAGGATATTACCAGGGCATCGTTGTGAGGAAGCATTAATCCGCCGATATTGCATCATCGAAGGTTATAGCATCTTCTTCCAGATATTCACGAACCAGCTTTCCGTGTGTAATTGTGAACTTCGTGGCCGCTTTGCAGACCACTCCGTTTACTTCTTCATCTCCGTGTATCACGTTGACGGTTCGTTTTGGAGATGGAGGTTTTGGGGGCTCTTGCTTGTTCTTCATATATGCCTTTTTACCTTTTTCACTAAACAACTCTGTTAAATAGCCATGTTTCAATAATTGTTCTACCTCACCTTACAAAAATCTTCAATCTGCAGTTCTGTCTCCATGATCATTATGGAATTCACACCATAAATCTGGGTTCCTCTTATTCGGGTTTGACCTCATTTGTTTGGGCCATCGAACCTCATCACCCATATTTCTTAATACCAAAATTAGTTCGGAGGTACTTACATTGAAGGTGTGATCCCCAATTCGTGCATTACCCATAATTCGTTCATCCCGATCCTTTCTGGATCTTGATGAGGATGAGCCCTCATCTCCGCTTGGTGATCTATAATCTGACCGAGTGTTTTCGAACCTGGGATGAGTTTCTTGTCCCGAAGGTCCCCTGTAAGGATCGTACATGTTTTTACCTGACCTCCTGTCTGATCGGGAACGTCTGGAACCGATACGATCTTCATCTTTCGAACGAGCAATGGTATCTTTTTCTATTCGAAGTTTAGTATTGTACCTATTATAGACATCATTCCATGTCGTAGCTGGGAATTCACTCAAGCTTTTAGTCTTCTTTTGGCTTCAGAACTTTTGTCATTTAAATTGCTTGCAAATGCCATGGCTGCCTAATTATCAGGCACCCTTAGTAGTAGCATTCTTTCTCGTTGAAACTTGTCTACAAATTCACGAAGTAGTTCTGTGTCTCCTTGTTTTATTTTAAATATGTTCTCCATCCTTTTCTCGACTTTTTGCGCACCAGAGTGTGCCTTTACGAAAGAATCTACAAGCTCAGCAAAAGAATCAATAGAGTTTTCAGGGAGAAGAGAATACCAGGTTAGCGCCTCTTTGGTAAGTGTTTCTCCAAACTTTTTATCTAGGACCGACTCAATTTCTTATTTTATTAAGTTGTTTCCCTTCACTCCAGTGGTAAAAGCAGTCACACGGTCGCGTGTGTCGATTGTCCCATCCTACTTAGGAACGTCAGGCATTTTAAACTTCTTGGGAATAGGTACGGGTGCTGCGCTTGGTTTCCAAAGTTGTTGAGAATATCTATCAACGTCAATGCCTTTGATAATAGGTGGTACTCCATGAATTTGTTCGATTCGATCATTTTGTTCCTTCACCTATTTCTGCAAAGTTAGTAATAAAGTCTATAATTCAGAGTTATTAGACATACCTGGTCTCGCTTCGAGAGATTCATTAGGAGTATCTCCCCTTCCTGAGTTTGCCAACCCAGACTGAGGATTTTCCACAGTGATGGTATTATTGGGGGGTGGTGTCAGTGGTGTAGGTGATGTTGCTGGTAATCCCCTCGCAAATTCTTGCTGGCTCACATACTCTGCAATCATTTGCTTTACCAGATCTTGTTCTACCATTTGATCATTATTATCGTTGTTGTTATTGGATCTTTCTGGGGATTGTTCCTTTGAACCATATGGGGTTCCTGAGGGTGATGAACTAGGGTCCATTCCTCTGCTGGTTGTTGTCGTTGGAGTTCGACATAGTTCAGAGGATATCGCTTGAAAAGCAAACAAAGATTATCAGATTCCCGGTAACGGAACCAATTTGTTTAACCAAAGAATTAGATCCTTTGACCAAAGCTATTTTTAGGATGAACACGGGTTTATGATAACCAAGGCAAGATTGATTATTGTAAGTAATTAAATAAAGAAAAATCAATGAGATGCATGAAAAGTAAAGTGTATTGCAATAGTAGTTCGGATGTCCTTTACAAGTTATATTTTACTCCCTTATATAGGGAATTTCCAAATATAACGTCTTCCTTTTCAGTGATTGAGCATGAATGACTAATTATAATATTAATGTAACGTTACAATGAGTAACTGTAACTGTTGTGTGAATATTGTGTAACGTGTGGATCACTAATTGAAGATCTCTGAATCTGCCCTTTGTTCCGCCCAGATACATTTTGATTGTGTCTCTTCATATTCTCAATCAGGTTGAGACTTCCGTAGCTAATTAACCCGTGGGTGTGATTTGCCGTGCCTCTTTGACTCATACCTCTTCATAGAGTCCCGTCCAGTTGTCGTGTCTTCATTGCTCCACGTAGACTGTTGAGTCATCAAGATTTATTATACGTGTGAAGCTCTTTTTTACCAATACAAGTATATATAATAGTTGATATCAGAGTAAAATAAGGTAAAGGAAATCAATCATCAACAATTAAGGAAGCCACAGAATCAATCAGGCAAGAAAATCAACAAGTCTTCCTTTAATTAATGGGAGTAATTAACCAACGGTAAAGAGCAGAAAACATTTAAGGAAAGAAATCAAGTAGAACTTAGGTACAAAGTAGGCAATTAGGAGTAAATACACAAGGGTTCAATTAAGGAAATAACTAGTTAGAATCAATAAATAACACGGTTAGTCAAAGAATAAGGTAAGAAATAATTAAAGGCTGTAAAATATGGAAATAATTGAGGAAATCAGCACATAGGTATCAACATAGCAAATCAGGGAATCAAAGGTATCGAAATAATACTGGTTTTAAGGGGAAAATAACATAGGTTTCCATGAGTGACAGACATGCTAAGTATACCACATAAAATCAGTCAAGATTTGAATCTGAAACCCTAATAGAAACACATGAGGGTAAAATCATAAGCCATTCAGATTAAATGAAGGAGAAGTCATATGAATCAAAGTAAAGAACAAAGATATGTATCAAATAACACGGATCGACTCAGAATCCAAACATAGTGTCAAAATTAGGGATTTCAACATAAACTAGTTATGGTTGAGGAAAAACTTAACATAATCGATTAAAACACATACGAATCAGAGAATAATCACTAGAAATCAGAAAATGTTTTGAATAAGATTTTCAAGGAAAACCTAGTTAGGAAGAAATGAAAAGACACTTGAAAATCAAAAGGTTTTTCATAAAACCAAGCAAAAACAGTTCGATCCATTTCAGATCTGTACAGATCTGAGAAGTTTAAGAGATGAGATTAGGGTTTTGTAAAAATAACGCAGATATGAAAATATCTGCTGGAGTCGAGCAGATCTTACTGGAGACCGAGCCATGAAGGCCTGAGATAGGCCAGGACGGGATCAAAGTCATAAGTGGACTGGCCCTAGTCCCTTGAGGACCTCAGAGACAGCAAAACCCGACGTAGGAGAGCCATTAGAGGCCCGAGGGTGGTGAGAAACCGCCATGGTTGACGGAAGACGAGTGACAGCAAGGGGGAATTAGGGTTAGGGTCTGAGGGAATTTGAGAGAGAAGGGAGATGAGTGATAGCGACGTGAAAGATAGAAATGAGGGGTTTGGGAGGGGGTAGTTTAGGTTAATTAAGGAAATAATTAATCTTGGTCGTTGATAAAAAATGATCAACTGCCAGGATTCAACAAGAATTGGGTCGGGTTAGGTAGGGGTTTGGTCCTGGTTATATTGGGCTGGTCTATAAGGTATTTGGGCTAGCTAATTTAGGATGTAATTGAAATAATAAATGGCTATTTTTTAAATACCCCAAATAAATTAATTAAAATAATTACTAATTATAAAAATAAATTTCATGCATAAATATGATTTGACCATGGTTTTTTAGTATTTAAAATATAAAAGACTAATTTCTGTTAAAAATGATATGGCAATTATATATGTGTGCTATAATTGCAAAGTTATTGCAATTATAGCCAAAAGGTGCCAATTTGGCCATTTGTGGAATAATTTGGACTTAATAGGACCATAAATAATAAATTAAATCAAGAAATATTTTTGAAATCATCTGTGATGCAATTTTGTAATTATTTATTAGAAATAAAATACTGGACAAGTTTACTAATCGAGCTCATTCAGTCTAGGATCAAGTAGGACTTTAATTTGGTTGTAATGTAGGCTACGGGACGGGTAAGATACATTTGGATATAGAGTGACTACACCTCCCTAAGCACTTTTAATACACATACTTTAGCATACACCCTCAAACGCATAATAAGCCAAATTCCACCTCCACATCGATGTTATTACCCCATACTTCTTTAAGCACACTTACATTACAAGTCACCACATATATTTTTCTTTCAAACAACACAATTGTTCATTTATTTCTTTTTCTTTTTCTTCTTTTCTTCTTTTTCAAGTGACTCTAATTTTTTTTCTTCAAACGTGCACCTTTCTCCTTATTTCAATTATTTCCCTCACAAACCAACCTACCACCCCATACTTTAACTTTTCCATGTTTCATCACATTTTCAGTGCTTACGAGAGATGACAAGGTTCAAATATCAGATAGATTCAAGCAAAGGGGATATGGCTTGTAATGTGGTTGCCAAAGAAACAGGATTATAGGCTCAACGGGGTTAACGACGATACAACACAAATAGGTGGGTAAAATATAGATAATTGGCTCAAGAAAGAAATTCCTATATCACTTCTACGACTGAATAACACTTCTATTTCACTTCGCACACACACGGGGCAAGTTCTAGACATCAGATGCAATGCACAAAATAACACTCAAATCTCACACACACATGGCACATAACTCACTCAGGATTGGATCTATCATGACACTCCAGTCAAAGCAGTTAAGAAAATCTTAAGAATTCCTGATTTAAGGTATTTATTTTAGAGTCAAAAAATTGAGCCTAAGCGTCACAACCAAAATACTGATTATTCTCAAGGCCTTTACACGTTTCGAGATATTGCTACTATTAAGCCCTTAACCATTTGACTCCTACTCCTAAAAATTAAAAGATACCTACACCCGGTTCGGTTACCTACACCCGGTTCAATTGAAAACCCTTGGAAAAGAACTGTGGTCCAAAGAAAAACCAAGGGGGAATTACTACTCTACCTACAAAAAAAAAATCTTTTGTTTATTTTCTTTAGACTCACTTCCTTCAAGAAAACTGTCTCGGAGATCCATCGTCAGGAAGAGTCCACATATTTCTAAAAAAATAATAAAAACTTATCAACAGGAAAAACTAAAACTACTAATAAGAATGCACACAACAAATCACAACAATTATTTACCACACCCCACACTTAAATCATGCAGTGTCCTCAGTGCATCACATATAGACAAAACTAGAATTAAAAGTAAGGTGTAAGAAACTCCCTGGTCCACTAGTGTCGACATCTTCTCCATTACTCTCGCTTTTATGCTCCATCGAGCACATGCTTTAATCACTTTATGCCTCCACTTTGAACTTATGAATTGAACCCTAATTTTTTATTCTGATCTATTATCATGCTCATGGGGTGGTGGAACAAATCTGCCAAGCCCAATAAAACCATGTAATAATTTGTGTTTCCTGGCTTTTCGACAAAATGTATACTCTTTACTTTATGGCAGGAAGAATTCCAGAATGTAGGCTTCTTGTTCTTTATCTCTCAACTCATCAGGTGGTTAGGATAACTCTATTTTCATATTATCATCCAAACACAATTTGAACATAAGGGTGGAGTGTGTACCAACATCCTCAACAATAATGACACTAGATTCAACAAAGTATGTATCATCAAAGTCCTAGGTTAAATCTAGTATCTTTTCTACCACATCAGCATCCTCCGATTTCAGTTCTAACATGGGTGGTGCTTCACTAGATGGCTCGACCTGCAGGTTCTCACTTTTCTCTAAATGTAATGAATTAAATTCAAGAGCCTGTTTCCATACATCTTTTTCCTCAAGTCTAACACCCAATCTGCTAGTTCTTCACCATTCATATGATCCAGATTCATGAAACATTCATCCAAATGATTCCCAACAATCAGACAAACATCATCTTTTTCTGGGATCTCATTCACAGCATCAATAAGAGAGCAGTTGGCGAACTCACTAGGTTTCCTCATAGATTTCTCCACGTTGAAAGTGATTTCTTCATTGTTAAGCCTCATCTTAAGTTCACCAGTCTCACAATCAATAAGAGCTCTGCCTGTGGCCAAAAATGGCCTTCCCAAGATTATGGGANGGTCTTTTCACCATCCTATCAGCAAGTTGCAACAGCATGGAGGTGGGCCTGGCTCTACCAATTCCCAGTCTTTTATATATGGCCAGCGGCATCAGATTAATGCTGGCTCCTAAGTCACATAGAGCTTTGGTGAAAGTGAAGTTTCCAATGGTACAAGGAATTGTAAAACTCCCTGGGTCAGACAACTTTTCAGCTATAGGATGTGTCACCACCGCACTACAAGTCTGAGTAAGGGTGACAGTAGCTAGATCTTGGAAGTCAACTTTTCTAGACATCAATTCCTTCATCATTTTAGCATACCCAGTCATTTCTTTGAATGCATCAATCAATGGAATATTTACATGTATCTGCTTTAGCATGTCCAAGAACTTCTTGTACTGTTCATCCTTTTGGTATTTAGCCAGCCTCTGGGGGAATGGAGCTGGCGATCTCTTTTTCCCAGTTATTTGGGACTTTTCTTTCTCAGCCACCACCTCCACTACTGGCTTCTGAGTCATCTCCACTTCTTTTTCAGTCTCACTCTGTGCACTGGGTTCTTCTTCACTGGGTTGCATTGTTGCCTTGGTCAAAATTGTTGAATCATCAAGTTCAATCTGCATGGGTACCAATGTTTTGGTCTGCCTGCTTTCATGAGCTCTTTCTAGATCCACATTTAATTCTCTGCCACTGCGAAGAGCCACTGCCATCAGCTGCCTTGGGACTTGGTCAATAGGATTTACCTGAGTATCTGCAGGTAAAGTTCCAGGAGGACGATTGTTCACTGCCATAGATATCCGCCCCAACTGTACTTCAATATTTTTAATAGCTGCATCATGAACATCTACTCTCTCACTGATTCTTGCATTTGACCCAATTACCTGCTGCATCATAACTTCTAACCTGGCAAACCCATCTTCTTGCCTTCCCCCCTTGTTATTGCTGAGAAGGGTAGTATGATTGTTGTTGATTCTGATAATTATAACCCTGTGGCATCTGAAACGGTGCTGCGTTACCTTGCGGTCCCCTGACACCCATATTTCAACTGTTTTGTTGTTGGTGAGGTGGCCTATATGGTTGAACTAGTTGACCCCAGTTCTGCCCCCTTGTCTCTGGCTTCTATAATTTGACACATAATTCATATTTTCTGGATAAGGAGGGTGATGACTTTCTGTATTCCAGTGACTACCAAGTGGTTGACTAATGCAAGATGTGCACAAGCCCCCATTGGTTGTGTCAACGATGTGNTGAATTCTGTGCCATTTTATCAAGTAAGATTTGGCTCTCTCTCCACGATTTGCTCAGGAATGCTCCACCGGCCAAAGCATCAACATTTGCTTTCACAGTATCAGCCAAACCCATGTAAAAATGCTGCCCCAACATTTGCTCAGGAATGCCATGATGTGGACAGATAACCAGCATACTCTTAAATCTTTCCCATGTCTCTTGTAATGTTTCCACTGGTTTCTGTCTAAAGCTCAAGATTTCATCAATTTGTTGAGCAGTTTTGTTGGGTGGATGAAACTTGTTCACGAACTGCTTGACTAACTCCTCCCATGTAGTAATGGAATTGATGGGGAGTGAGTTAAGCCAATCCTGGTCAGCGCCAGTCACTGAGGATGGAAACAACAACAGTTTTATTGCCTCCTGAGTGACGTTTGGCTGCCTTTGAGTTTTGCAAATTGACAGGAAGTTCATTAAATGCTGCTGGGGGTCTTCAATGTACGACCCTGAGAATATCCCTTTGTTCTACAATAAGTGCAACATATTATTTGTAATCTGAAAGGACTCGGCCTGTATCTGAGAAACCAGTATCGTTGTGGCCAAATTCTCAGCTGT
>ML339999.1:37884-54139 GCA_005239505.1 Nicotiana paniculata
TCCTCGATGAGTTTCTAGGCATACACCTTCAACACTTAGAAAACGTTAAACTTTCAATGTGAAAACAAAAATTTTAAAGAAAATTGACTATGTTTCAGAATTTTGTATTTCTTTCAACTCAATTGATAATACCGTTAATTCCCCGGCAACGGCGCCAAAATTTGATCACGCTCAACTATGTCTTGTAGAAGACTAAGCGGGCGTTGCAAATATAATCCGGGGTATTACGCCCAGAGTCGATCCCATAGGGAATGAACGTATCAATTGAGTCTATAAAATACTAAACTGTTGTTTAATCAAGTTTCTCAAGACTTTTGAATATCAATTTGGTGATATTTAACTAATTCTACTAACAATAATAATAAACTATCAAATAAATAACAATATAATGTAAACAATGATAAATAAGGGTCTAAGGTTATGGTTTCCCCTGTTGGTGAATTCTTCCTTGGATATTTCTTATAGTTTAATTGGTTATCTCTATCAATCATGAACGCTCTAACTATCACAATTCTCTCTCATGTATTTATGATAATTTACTAGACGCACTCTCTCAAGTTACGCTAGCTAGATCGCAATACAGTTCACTTTAGATTGCACCCGAGGTATCATTATCTCTAATCTAACCTCTAAACCCTCGGTTATGACTTTCGTCTATACTCCGGGAGTGGTGTTGTTCAAGCAACTACGTGAATATGCACTCTCTCTCAAGTAGATACATAAAAAATAGGAAGAGCTAATTGAGGGCCCTTTCAATCAACTACAACAAGAACGTAGTTGAACAAAAAGAGATTAATCAACCAAAATATATTAATATCACAATAAATTCATCCCCAACGGGTTCTACCAAAACCCTAGACTAAAGAATTTAGCTACTCATGTTATTGAGAATCAAAACTAAAAGAAATTGCATAATTGAAATACAAAGTAATGAATACAAGATGTAGAAATTAATGTTTTGGCACTTCAATGGTTTTCTCTTGTTGAATCCTTCGAATGCCTTCCCAATCTCTTCCGAATCTCCTTAAGTTGTGTTTTAGGAGTCTATTTATATGTTTAGGGCGAACCCTAACCGTGTACGAGACTTCTATTTCAACGAGGAAACACTTAAACTCGTCAAAACTCAGATTTGACCGAACTTGGGACCCCGGGCGTTTGGACCCTAAGGCCTGGCTAACGCCAGGGTAGGGCTGGCGTTTCAGCCCTAACGCCAGGGTAGGGCTGGCGTTTCAGCCCTAAGGCCNTACATGTTACACTATGCATTCTAGCCTCGCATCAGGGACTACGGACGTATTCTGGGACATCCCCCCTGTATTGCATATTTAAATTGAGGACTACAGACGTATTCTGGGAGATCCCCCCTGTAATGCATTTTTATTTTGGAACTACGGGACGGTATCACGAGAGTCTCTGCATTGTGATACATTGTGCTGAGCCGAGGGCTCTCTTTACTGCTATGTTTTAAGTTATTTCTTTTAAAATCTTACGGTAGAAATTATTTATCTTTTTCCACTGTTTCAAACTTTATTTTTTAGAAATCCAGTAGAGCCTTAACCTGACCTCGTCACTACTTGACTGGGGTTAGGCTTGTCACTTACTGGGTACCAAATGTGGTGTACTAATCCCCTTTACTGCACACGTTTTTCGTGTGCAGATCCAGGTACGAGTTTCCAACCGCGTGGCTAGAGGTCGTTGCAGCAGTTCTAGCAGACCGTAAGGTATTTCTGCCGCGTCCACAGAATCCTCCGAGTCACCTTCCATTATGGTCTATCTAGAGATTTTCTATGTATTTCTTTCCAGTTGTTTAGAGCTACTGTAGTATAGAAGCTTGTGACTATATTGTGACATTCCAGGTTTTGGGATTATACTTGTACATGCCGAGCGGCATTATTATGCGTTGTTAGACTTTCTTTTCCTGTCTTTACTTTTATCGCTTTTAATTCTGTGACCGCATCAGAGAGAGCCAGTATGATGATACCCACATTCTGGTTCTTCAGGACAGGGTTTGGTGAGGTGATGCCAGAGATGTGACTATAGGAGATGATGGTGTGATGAGGATGCAGGGTCGGATCTGTGTGCCCAATGTGGATGGGCTTCGGGAGTTGATCCTTGAGGAGGCTCATAGCTCGCGGTACTCCATTCATCTGGGTGCCGCGAAGATGTACCAAGACCTGAGACAACACTATTGGTGGAGAAGGATGAAAAAGGATATAGTTGAGTTTGTGGCCAAGTGTCTCAACTGTCAGCAAATTAAATATGAGCATCAGAGACTAGGAGGGTTGCTTCAGTAGATTGAGCTTCTAAAGTGGAAGTGGGAGCGGATCACCATGGACTTTGTGGTTAGACTTCCTCGGACTTTGATAAAGTTCGATGCTATTTGGGTGATCGTGGATCAGCTGGCCAAGTTAGCCCATTTCATTCTAGTGTTGACTGCATACTCCTCCGAGAGGTTGGCTGAGATTTATATTAGGGAGATTGTTCGTCTTCACGGTATTCCAGTATCTATCATTTCAAACAGAGGTACACAGTACACTTCACGGTTCTGGAGAGCCTTTAGGCAGGAGTTAGGCACCAGGGTAGAGTTGAGCACCCTCAGACAGACAGGCAGTCCGAGCGCACGATTCAGATTCTTGACGATATGCTCCGTGCCTGTGTGATGGATTTTGGAGGGTCATGGGACCAATACTTGCCACTTGCAGAGTTTGCTTATAATAACAGCTATCAGTCCAGCATTCAGATGGCACCATATGAGGCTTTGTATGGTAGACGGTGCCGGTCTCCAGTAGGAGGGTTTGAGCCGGGCGAGGCCCGATTGTTGGGTACAGATTTGGTCCAGGATGCCCTGGACCAGGTGAAGGTGATTTAGGAGAGACTTCACATAGCTCAGTCTAGGCAGAAGAGTTACACGGACCGGAAGGTTCATGATTTGGCATTGATGGCTGGTGATCGGGTTTTGCTTCGGGTATCGCCTATGAAGGGCGTCATAAGGTTCGGGAAGAAGGGTAAGCTGAGTCCAAGATTTATCGGTCCTTTTGAGATATTGTGGCGTGTTGGGGAGGTTGCTTATGAGCTTGCCTTGCCTCCCAGTCTAGTAGGAGTTCATCTGGTAATCCACGTCTCTATGCTCCGGAAGTATCACGGTGATCCGACTCATGTGTTGGATTTTGGTTCAGTACAGTTGGACAAGGATTTATCATATCTTGAGGAGTCAGTAGCTATATTATATAGGCAGGTCAGGAAGCTCAGGTTGAAGAATATTGCATCCGTAAAGGTTCAGTGGAGGGGTCAGCCAGTCGAGGAGGCGACTTTGGAGACCGAGCAGGATATGCGCATCCAGTACCCGCATCTTTTCACAGCTTCAAGTATGTCTTTATACTCGTTCGAGGACAAACGATTTTCTTAAGAGGGGGAGAATGTAACGACATCGTCGGTCATTTTGAGAGTTAGTGCCCTGATTCCCTAATAACTGCTTTCCCTGCGTTTGTTTGGGCTTTTGGGACTTGCCAGAGTGATTAGTTATGGTTTCCGGTGAGTTTTGGGATACATAGTCCCTAAATATGAGTTTAAACCTTAGAAATTGGACCATAGTTGGTACTATGTGAAGACGGACCCGAAATGGAAATTTGTCAACTCCGTTAGATCCGTTGAGTGAGTTTGGGGTCAGGAGCGTGTCCGGAATGTGTTTTCGAGGTCTGTAGTAGATTTAGGCTTGAATTGGCGAAAGTTAAAATTTCGGCGATTTCGGCCGATAAGTGAAATTTTGATGCCGGGCTCGGAATGGATATCCGGAAGTGGCAGTAGGTCCGCAGTGTCATTTATGACATGTGTGTCAAATTTTCTGACTAGTTTTGACGTGTTTCGACATCGATTGTTGATTTTGGAAAATTCTTAAGTTCTTAGGCTTGAATCAATGTAAATTTCTTGATTCTAGTGTTATGTGATGTGGTAGGCTCGACTAATTTCGAATGAGGTATTAGGACTGGTTGGTAGGTTTGGTTGAGGTCTCGGGGGCCTCGGGGGTATTTTGGATGCTCAACGAGTCATTTTTAGCCTTGTAGGGATTGTTGGTTTTCTGGTGTGAGTGCAACAGACTTTTTTTCATCGGGATCGCGTGAGGGAGTCTGTGATCGCGTAGAGAAATTTGAGGCCAGGCAGGATTTATGCATCGCGATCGCGTGAAATGGAACGCATTCGCGTAGAATAGGCAACATGGTCATCGCGAACGCGTGGGCTAGGCCGCGTTCGCATAGAACAAATAAGGCGGTAGTGGAATTTAAGTGTTTCTCTACGCGGTCGCGTGAAGCAGACCATGATCGCATAAGCCTGAGGAAGTTAAGTACCACGTTCGCGAGCGTGACCCTGCGTTCACGTAGAGTAAATTGAGCCGCGTGTTTTGTTACTCTTCGCGATCGTGGCTGGTTGTCCGCGATCGTAATGAATGTTACCTAGGGGGATTTTTGAAAGACCTAAATCGAGGGTTTTAGCCAAAAATTCATAATTTAAACTTGGGAGCTCGGGGATTGGCGATTTTTGAAGTGATTTTCACCTGGGCGTTTTGGGTAATTAATTCCTACTCGGTTTTGACTAATTTCCACAAATCTATGCTTAAATTCATCATTTAATATCGAATTTGGGGTGAAAAAATTGGTGAAAATTGGGTAAATTTCTTAGACCGAGTTTTTGAGTTTTGATCGAGATTTTGGTATCCGATTCGATTAATTTTGGTATGGTTAGACTCGGAAGCGAACGGGTATCCGGAATTTGTAACTTTTACCCGATTCCGAGGCGTGGGCCCGAGGGACTTTTTCCGCAATTTTCCTAATTTCGCGTATTAGCTTCGAATTTATTAGTTAGATTAATTTCTTAAAGTTGTATTTATATTATGAAATTTAATTGAATAGATTTGGGCCATTTGGAGTGGGGGTACTCATGGCAAGAACGTGATCTCGGGTTGAGTTAAGCAGTCGAGGTAAGTGGCTTGCCTAACTCTGTGTTGGGGACTTCCCCTTAGGTTGTTTGACATAAATTATTGTGTGAGCACCGTGTCCATGAGGTGACGAGTACGTACACGGGCCATTATTGCCAAAACCCCATTTTTCCTTGAAAATTATGAATTGTTTTTCTTCTATTATATTGCTTCAATGTGTTAATTGTTCATCTTAGACTAGGGAAGCATTCCAATATTTTTACATATTAAACTTCCTATTTGCCTCTTTGTGCGCCATGTTTTAGATAGTTTCCTGCTTTTTCCTACCTGTCATTTGATGAACTGTCTAAATTGATGCCTATTTGTTGCGCATTTCACATTGCATATTTAAATTGGAGACTACAGACGTATTCTGAGAGATCCCCCCTGTATTGCCTATTTAAATTGGGGACTGATCACGCTCAACTATGTCTTGTAGAAGACTAAGCGGGCATTGCAAATATAATCCGGGGTATTACGCCCAGAGTCGATCCAAATACGCATCACACCCGTCTCAACCATCCGCTGAGCCTTAAGGAAGGAAATGACCCTGCGGGGAGTATACTCTAAGGTACATCTCCACTCTAATCTCAGTAGACCTGGCATAGCCAGCGTCACGGTCTTAGCGTGACAATCAAGAATAGCATAATGGGGAGACAACCAGTCCGTGCCAAAATAACATCAAAATCTACCATACCGAGTAATAACAAATCAGCTCTAGTCTCAAAACCACTGATAACAATCAAACATGACCGACATACGCGGTCCAAAATGAGAGAATCTCCTACGGGAGTAGAAACATAAACGGGTGAACTCAAAGAATCCTGAGCTATCCCCAGATGTGAATAAAAATAAGAAGACACATATGAATATATAGAGCATGGGTCAAATAATACAGATGCATCCCTATTACAGACAAGGACTATACCTGTGATGATTGAATCTGAAGCGACTGCCTCTGAACAGGCTGGAAGGGCATAATACCTGGCCTGGCCTCCCCCTCTAGGGCAACCTCGACATTCCCGACCTCCACCTCGAGCTGTCTGAGAAGGCGGGGCAGTAGTCGGGGCTGGAAGAATAGCTGGAGGACCCGGTGTAGCACGTGGAGGCTGATAAGTCTAAGATGATGCACCCCTCCTAGCTATGGGGAAATCTCTAATCATGTGACGAGTGTCACCACACTAAAAGCAACCCCTCTGAGGATACTGCGGTTGAGACTTGACTCTGAACTGTCCTGCTGGGCTGGCAGGTAATAGCACCTCGAGCAGGAGGCCTGCCAGATACTGGCGGTGCATAATAAGGCTCCTGAAGTCTAGAAGGAGCTGGAATACCACTGGCTGCTGGAAGAGCTGAATGAACTGGGAAACTCACAAAACCCCTACCATAGCGTGTTGCTGGCGCATGAGCTCCCGAATAATGACCAGTCTCTCGAGACCTCTTGGCCTCCCTCTCCTCTCTGTCCTGAGCAAACATGCCCTCTATCCTCCGAGCAATACTCACTGCCTGTTGGTAAGTGATATCCATCTCCAACTCTCTGGCCATATTGGTCCGAATACCGGGGTGGAGTCCCTCAATGAAGAGTCGAACTCTCTCTTTGACCGTGACGAGCCAAGTCACTGAAACAGACTACATACTCTGACACAGTCATAGTACCCTGGCGTAACTGCTCGAACTCTGCACGCCAAGCATCCCTGAAGCTCTGAGGAACATACTCACGCAAAAACATCTCTGAGAACTAAGCCCAAGTGAGTGAAGTTGTCTCGTCTTGACTACTCAGCTCATAGGTATGCCACCACTGATAAGCCGCTCCCCACAGCTGAAAAGCGATGAAAGAAACCTCACTCGTCTCCATAATGCCCATAATACAGAGAATACGATGACACTCCTCAAGAAAACCCAGAGCGTCATCTGAAGCTAGTATGGTGAAAATAGGTGGGTGGTACTTCTTGTACCTCTGAAGTCTGAGCTGCTCTGCCTCCGATGCAGCTACCCTTGCATCATGCTGCACCGGAGCCACTGGGGGAATAGGAATATACTCTGGGGCCTGCCCAACCTAGACCCTCTACTCAGGAGTACGGGTTGCGGGAGTCTGTGCCCCTCCCTCGGCCTGAGATGTGGCTGGAGCTATCGAGAGTAGTCCTGCCTGAGTCAGAGTGCTGTAAACGCTCATGAACTAAGCCAAAGTCTCCTGGAGGGCTGGAGTACCAATAAGGACCTCCTGTGCCGGCCCTCCAACTGTAGCTGTTGTGGGCTCCTCTGTCACTGCTCTCACTGATGCTCGGGCTGCACCGCGTGCTCGTCCTCTACCCATGCCCCTGCCCCTGCCCCTACCTCTGGCGGCTCTGGCTGGGGGCTCAGGTGCCTGATCATCGGTCCGCCCGGTACGGGTCCTCACTATCTGTGAGAAAGAGTAGAATAGAGTTTCAGAATTTTGAATGTCAGTAACTAGCACGACAAGGAATTCCAAAGAATGTGATTGTTCTTAATAGTTACGTAGCCTCCCAAAGATAGATATGGACGTCTCCGTACCGATTTGTGAGACTCTAATAAACCGGCTTGTGACTTGTGACTCCCATGAACCTAGACGCTCTGATACCAACTTGTCACGACCCGTTTTACCCTCCGAAAGGTATCATGATGGCACCTAGTCTCTACGACTAGGTAAGCCTCAAAATTTTGCGGATAATCTTAATTAAAAGCGATAAAAGTAAAGACAGGAAAAGAAATTCTAACTACACATAACAACGCCGCTCGGCATGTACAAGTATAATCCCAAAACACAGAATGTCACAATATAGTCACAAGCTTCTATACTATAGTAGCTCTAAACAACTTGAAATAAATACAGATAAAATCTTTATATAGACCAGAATGGAAGGTGACTCGGAGGATTCTGCAGAAGCGGCAAAAATACCTTACGGTCTCCTAGAACTGCTGCAACGACCTCTAGCCACGCGGCTGGAAACTCGTACCTGGATCTGCACACGAAAAACATGTGCAGGAAAGGGCATGAGTACACCACATTTGGTACCCAATAAGTTCCAAGCCTAACCCCAGTCAAGTAGTGACGAGGTCGGGTTAAGGCTCTACTGGATTTCTAAAAAATAAAGTTTGAACAAGTGGAAAAAGATAAATAATTTCTACCGTAAGCAGTTAAAAGAAATAACTTAAAACATAACAGTAAAGAGAGACCTCGGCTCAGTACAATGTATCACAATGCGGAGACTCCCGGGATACCGCCTCGTAGTTCCAAAATAAAAATGCAGTATAGGAGGGATCTCCCAGAATACATCTGTAGTCCCCAATTTAAATATGCAATACAAGGGGGATCTCCCAGAATACGTCTGTAGTCCCCAATTTAAATAAGCAATGTGAAATCCACAACAGATAGGCATCAATTTAGCCAGTTCATCAAATTACAGGTAGGAAAAAGCAGGAAACTATCTAAAACATGGTGCATAGAGAGGAAAATAGGAAGTTTAATATTTAAACATATAGGCATGCTTCCCTAATCTAAGATGAACAATTTAATACATTGAGGTAATTTAATAGAAGAAAAACAATTCATAATTTCAAGGAAAAATGGGTTTTTGGAAGAATGACCTGTGTACGTACTCGTCACCTCACGTACACCGTGCCCACACAACCATTTATGTCAAACAACCGAAGGGGAAGTCCCCAACACAGAGTTAGGCAAGCCACTTACCTCAACTGCTCAACTCAACCCGAGATCACATTCTTGCCATGAGTACCCAACTCCAAATGGCCCAAATCTATTCAATTAAATTGCATAATGTAAATATAACTTTAAGAAATTAATCTAACTAATAAACTCGAAGCTAATACGCGAAATTAGGAAAATCGCCGAAAAAGTCCGTCGGAACCACATCTCGGAATCGGGTAAAAGTTATAAATTCCGGACACTCGTTCACTCACGAGTCTAACCATACCAAAATCAATCGAATCGGATACCAAAATCTCGATCAAAACTGAAAAACTCGGTCTAAGAACTTTACCCAATTTTCCCCAATTTGTTCACCCCAAATTCGAAATTAAATGATGAATTTAAGCATAGATTCGTGGAAATTAGTCAAAATCCAGTAGGAATTACTTACCCAAAATGCCTAGGTGAACATCTCTTCGAAAATCGCCAATCCTCGAGCTCCCAAGTTCAAATTATTAATTTTTGGCTAAAACCCTCGATTTGGGTCTTTTAAAAATCTGCCTAGGTAACATTCATAGTGATTGCAGACAACTAGTCGCGATCGCGAAGAGTAACAAAACACGTGCCTCAATTTACTCTACGCAAAAGCTGATCACACTCGCGAACGCGGTACTTAACTCCCTCAGGCTTACGCGATCGCGGTTGGCTTCACGTGACCGCGTAGCGAAACACTTAAATTCCACCGCCGCCTTATTTCTTCTACGCGAACACGGCCTAGCCCACACATTCGCAATGACCATGTTGCCTATTCTACATTTCACGCGATCGCGATGCATAAATCCTGCCTGGCCTCAAATTGCTCTATGTGATCACGGACTCCCTCACGCGATCGCACTGAAGAAAAGTGTCACGACCACAAATCAACAAGGACCGTGATGGAGCCTATCATAACTAGGCTAGCCCTCTAACATAATTAAATCAACATTTTTCTGTTCATAATAAATATATCCATATATTCCGATAATTATTTCCTTTTTAAGACAAGTTCAACAAGAAAATAATAACCCAAACGATCAAAATCTAACACTGACCCAGACCTCTGGAGTCAACTGTCATGAGCATCTAGGACGACAAATACAATGTATAATAAAGTGACTTTGCTACTACAAGAGTCTGAAGTATGGAAGACAAAACTACGAACTGAGGAAAGGAAATAAGGGAGATGGGGACGCTGAGCAACTAACTCAATCCACGAACAAACTCCAAGAACGGCAAAAAAATCAACTAGCGAGATGGTCTGGTACCTGGATCTGCACAAGGAGGTGCAGGGAGTAACGTGAGTACGCTGATGCGTGGCTAGAATTCATGGTTTTAAGCATTATGTACCTTACATTTTATGTGCGTTTGTGATAAAAATACACGTCATATGTGCATAATGGATTCTATTTCATGTGTAGGTGAATTGGAGATGGAAGCCGAGCTAAATGGATGCATAAACGTCAAAAATACGCTCAAGAGTCGAAAAGGAGTGACCCGGGCTATAGCCGGGCGTTTGAGCTGTAAAGCCTGGTCATACCAGGCTATAGCTGGGTGTTTGGGCTATAAAGCCTGGCATGACCAGGCGTTTGGGGGGGCGTTAGAGCCCTATCGCCAGGCCTGCCCAGACTATAGCTGGGCGTTTAGAGCTTAACGCCTGGGGTCTTTGGCCCGGTCCAATCCGAGTTTTGAAGGTTTTAAGTATTTCCCGATATGAATAGAAGTCTCGTACACGTTTAGGGTTTGTCCCAAACATATAAATAGACCCAAAAACACAACTTTGAGGGGGGGGGGATGCCATATTTGAAGAGAAGATACACACATGATCATTAGGAAGCGAAGGATTTCTTAGTTTTCTTCATCTTATTCTAGTATTTTCAATTTATGCAAAACTTATGCAATTGTTTGATTTCAGCATGAGTGGCTAAACACCCATTGTTCTGTGGTTGTGGTTTATCCATGAATATTGTTGACGTTAATTTAACCTTGATTATAGTTCACTCAATATATGGTTTTTTTTCAATTCTGTGTTTAGTTGCTTAATTGTCTGGCCAACAATTTGGTTCTATATACTATCTATGTTATGCTTGGGAAAGCGGCATATAGATTAGAGAAGAATTGAAGAAAGCGCGATCTTAAACCTTCAGGGGAGCGGATTTGTGGTTAGGATAGGAATATACCTAGTCACCGTGCTTAATTAAACATCGTAATCATAGTGCATTCTAGTAGATTAATTTCATAGGAATATATGCGTTAATCTATTGAGAATAGGCGAGTAGTGCTTCGGGAGAAGGCTATGAGAGCATTTATCGATTAATTAGCAACCATGAGTGAATTATATGAAGGGGAGAGTTAATTAGAATGCAATACGAGTGGTGAATTGATCACAACCCTGGAATATTTGCCTCTACTGAATACAAAACAATACTCCCGTTACTCGATAATTAGTTATTTTGTAGAATCGTAGTATAAATTAGTTACATTCCTGGATTTTCTTTTGGCTTGATTAAAATAACAATTAGAGTGATTCAGCAAGTAGTTTACACAAGTCTCTGTGGGTTCGACATTCGATTTATCATTATATTACTTGTACGACCACGTATACTTGCGTGTACGTTGGGACCAACAAGTTTTTGGCGTCGTTGTCAGGGACTTGAATATAGACTACTTTTTAGTTACTTGCTTTAATTGTTTATTTCATTGAGTCTAACGTCACGTGATTCTTGATCTAATCTCAGGACCTTGGATTGAATGTGTAGGGTCAGAAGCCAGGACAGGCTTGACGGCTTTGACCCCGAATCTGAGAGAACATTTCACAGGAGGTTGCGAGAAGCAAGAGATATAGACAATATTCAGGACTTCATCCGATTTCCTGTGAACATGGCAGAGGAACAACACATGGTTGTTCAGGAGGTAGCAGTGCCCAGTATTGATAATGTTACTTCCAGCATCATGAAGCCCAGAATAACTGGGCACTTTGAGTTGAAACAGAGCATGATCCAGCTACTTCATGCAAACGGGCAGTTTATGGGTCTTCCACACGAGGATCCTCAGCAACACATTCTGAACTTCTTGGAGATTAGTGATACTTATATCACTAACGGGGTCACACCAGATTATGTGAGGCTCACGCTTTTCCCATTCTCTCTGTTGAGAGAAGCAAAGCGATGGTTAAAGGCAGAACCAGCTAATTCCATTACAACATGGAGCGATTTGGCGAGAAAATTTCTGGCAAGGTTCTTCCCTTCAGGAAAGACTGCAAATATCAGAAGTGATATAGTCTCCTTTAAACAGAAAGCAGG
This sequence comes from Nicotiana paniculata, assembly GCA_005239505.1. NCBI lineage: Eukaryota > Viridiplantae > Streptophyta > Magnoliopsida > Solanales > Solanaceae > Nicotiana > Nicotiana paniculata. The sequence goes on from ML339999.1 coordinate 49,853, forward strand.
CAAATCTTTATATTCAGCATGGGAAAAGTTCAAGGGGCTACTCAGAGACTGTCCTCATCACAATCAGACAAACGAAGTGTTAGTTCACACTTTCATTGAGGGGCTCCATCCCCAAACAAAAATTGTGGTAGATGCAGCAGCTGAAGGTCAGGTATTGGAGAAGAATTATGATGAAATATTTGCATTGAATAAATTCTCCAAAAGCAATCCATACTGGCAAGGTGATATGGGAAGGAATGTGGTTCAAAAGTCGCCAGGGGTTCTAGAAGTAGATGTTGTATCAGCACTATCAACTCAGATCTCTACATTGACTAACTAAGTCAATCAGATGACCGTAATCATCAACAAGCAACAGTCTCAACCACTGCAATAGGCCTAGCCAGTGCAACCAGTGCAACATATTTAGGCATTTTGTGAAGTCTGTGGAGAGGGTCACATGAGCAATCTATGCCTAGCAAATCCAGAGTCTGTCTATTTTGTGGGTAATGTAAATCGAGGCCAAACAAATCAGTATGGGGACACGTAAAATCCCAACTGGAGGAACCACCCAATTTCTCTTGGGGTGGAAATCAAGGCAATCAGAATCAGTATCGGCCTCAAGCACCTTAACAACAACACAGACCACCTCAGGCTGAACAATCAGCTAGCTTTGAGGAGATTATGAAGAGAATGATGAACGACCAACTTGATTTCAATCAGAAAATAATGGATGATCACCAGGCCCAAGCAGCAGCAATGAGAAATTTGGAACGCCAATTGGGACAACTTGCTAGTGCCCAAAATACTAGACCAGCAGGAGCTCTTCCTAGTGATACTGAGCCTAATCCTAAGGCTCAAGTCAATGCAATTACCTTGAGAAATGGAAGAGTACTAGAAGAATCTCCAAGGACAAAGAAGAATACAGCTCATCCTGAAGGAGAATTAGTTCCCAAGCCAGTTGAGGGGAATGAGAAAGAAGAGAAAGGACCCGAGCAAGTAATTGAAACAAGGCCACCACCTCCGATTCCACAAAGACTGCAAAGGAAAAAAGATGATGCTAAGTACAAGAGATTCCTAGATATGTTGAGCCAAGTGAGTGTGAATCTGCCTTGGTGGAAATGTTGCAAGAAGTGCCTAAGTATGCGAGGTACCTCAGAGATATTGTGGCAAAAAAACGAAGACATGCAGAGTTCGAAACAATTGCACTTACTGAAGAGTGTAGTGCCAGAGTTTAGAGTAACTTCCTCCTAGGTTGAAGGATCCTGGGAGTTTCGCAATTCCTTTGTCTCTTGGAAAACAAGAAGTTGGTAGAGCCCTGTGTGATTTAGGGGATAGTATAAATTTGATGCCATCTTCTTTGTTCAAGAAACTCGGATTGGGGGTTCTTAGATCTACCACAATCACCTTACAGTTAGCAAATAGGTCGCTAATTATACCGGAAGGAATTATTGAAGATGTGCTAGTTCGAGTGGGAAAGTTTATTCTTCCCGCTTATTTTATTGTGCTTGATTACGAGGCAGATGAGGAAGTGCCCGTTATTTTGGGGCGACCATTCTTAGCTACTGGTGGAGCAATTATTGATGTGAGGGCAGGGAAGTTAAAAATGAGAGTTGACGATGAAGAGGTCACTTTTAATGTGTACAAGGCACTTAAACTCCCAAAGCATTATGAGGACCTGTGCATGATTACTGTGGTCGACGTGAAGGGGATAGAGCAGAGTCCTTATGTGAATAGCAGCGATCCAAAGGAGGTGGTGTTGCAAACTGAGGGTGTAAATATAATTGAGAAAAGAACCAGAGATGAAAAAGGATACCCGTTAAGAGCGTGCAAAAAGGCTAGGCTTCATGGGAGAAATAAGAAGAGAAAGCGCCCAGCCTGAGCAGAGTAGCAGAGTCGTGCCACGATTATAAATAAGGCGTTTGTTGGAAGGCAACCCATCTTGTATATATTTTCATTATTTTTTTAGTGTCAGTTTTGTGTTGTTTTTATTTTGCATAGGAGGGGAAGTCTGAGTACCCAAAAGTTGAAGCTGGGGGGCATGTTTGAGCTTAAGTGTGGGGTCATCCCGACTCTAAAGATTGAGAATCATGTCTGAGCTAGGCCCGAGGGGGTCTCAGGGAGTATTTCTCACCCTTGTTTTAATGTTTTTCTTTGTGATCATGCATCGAGGACTATGCATAACATAAGTGTGGAATGGGGAAACTACTTTCTGAAGTGTAATTGTATAAAATTATTGTTTTTTTAGAAAAATCTCGGATTTTTCCCCACGATGGATCTGTTGGACAATTTTCTTTAGGGATAAAGTCCGATTTAAAAACGCCAAAAAGATTTTTGTTATTTTTTTTAGGATAGGTAGGTAGTATTCCTTGGTTTTTCTTTGGGCTCCGGTTCTTTTCCAAGGGTGTAGCTTGAACCAGGTACTTAAAAAATTAATGTTTTAGTTAGGAAGAAACTGAGTAACTTAGAAATACCCTATGACATGTTTGATGCCGGCATATTATGTTATGACATACATTCTGCTTTCCCTTATATTTGGTTTGACATGTGATGCCTGAGNGATTTTCTATGCTATCATGTGTAGTCTAGAACTTGCCCCGTGTGTGAATCGAAGCAAAATTGTAGGTTATGCTAGTCTAGGAGATTACGTAGGCATTTTCTTGCTTGATCATGGATGTGCTTGTCACATGAAAATTAAAAATTTCTATTGTTAGCCTCTTTGAGTTGTTTGACCTTTTCTTTGGTACCCACATTACAAGCTGTACCCCTATTTTGTTCTTAAATTGAGATTTTTGCACCTTTTCCTCCTAAGGCACGTAGTCGATAAAAGAAGTAAGGTGAGATATTGGGGATTAACTTCTGAGTGGATCCATGGAAAGACTCGTTAGTGCACTAAGAATTGTATTCAAAAGTCACTAGCCATTGAATATTCATGTATGGAGTGTGTGTAGGAAAGAAAAAAAAAATGATAGTAAAAGTATGTACAAAAAGATACACACCTCCAAATTTTTATTAATTTGTGCTAGTGAAAATATAGAAGTGCTTAATTGAAAAAAGGCTATGTTGAATATGAATTGTGGCAAGGGAATTGGTTGAGAAGAATATGTGTTGATTTGTGAAGGTAGTGTATTAAAGTGCTTAGGAGGGTTAGTCACTATTCCTAAATATATCATACCCGTCCCTTAGCCTACATTACAACCTTAAAAGTCCTAATTGATCCTAGATTTGGCTAACTTGAATTAGTGGAGATCTACACTACGGGCAAGCTTATGGTACGACCACGGGATGCATATGAATTCTTTGTGAGAGTGAGTGAATTTGTTCAATTGTGTGATGTCCTTAAATAATGTTCAAAAGCATATTTGAATGTGTGGACTAGTTATATTCACTCTTTTGTTGTTGGTGAGGGCACATGATCTCATGAACGATTGGTAATGTTGTAACTTTCTTGTTGGGTAGGTGCGTGAATTGAGAGGGCTTAGTGGTTGCAAGTTGACTCTTGAGGTTGGGTGGTTGCAATTAGGTTGTTGGTATGATTGATTAAATTGTTATACTTGGGCATGTTTAAAGAAGGGGAAGAATGTGAAATTTGTATATTCATACTTGATTGCCGGTATCGATCATAGTTAAGGGGTAGGGTGTGTGATTGAAAATTAGAATACTCCTTAATGAAATGTGTACGTGTTGAAGGGTAGTAGATTGTCCCATTGCTCGAGGACGAGTAAAAGTCTAAGTGTGGGGTGTTTATGCATGGCTAGAATTCATGGTTTTAAGCATTATGTACCTTACATTTTATGTGCGTTTGTGATAAAAATACACGTCATATGTGCATAATGGAGTCTATTTCATGTGTAGGTGAATTGGAGATGGAAGCCGAGCTAAATGGATGCATAAACGTCAAAAATACGCTCAAGAGTCGAAAAGGAGTGACTCGGGCTATAGCCGGGCGTTAGAGCTGTAAAGCCTGGTCATACCAGGATATAGCTGGGTGTTTGGGCTATAAAGCCTGGCATGACCAGGCGTTTGGGGGGCGTTAGAGCCCTAACGCCAGGCNGGAAGCGAAGGATTTCTCAGTTTTCTTCATCTTATTCTAGTATTTTCAATTTATGCAAAACTTATGCAATTGTTTGATTTCAGCATGAGTGGCTAAACACCCATTGTTCTTGGGTTATGGTTTAGCCATGAATGTTGTTGTTCGACATTAATTTAACCTTGATTATAGTTCACTCAATCTATGGTTGTTTCTTTAATTCTGTGTTTAATTGCTTAATTGTCTGGCCAACAATTTGGTTCTATATACTATCTATGTTA
>ML340000.1:0-14124 GCA_005239505.1 Nicotiana paniculata
TTTCATAGAAGCAATTGTAATAGGTACGTATTGTTCAAGTTAAAGTTAACTTGAGGTGTGTAGTAATTTGAACCCTCTTAGCGAAAATCCTATCTCCGCAACTGTATAGATGTTGCATTGTTCCTTTATTTTTATCATTTTGCAGTGTTTACGAAAGCAAGAGTTGATTTGTAAGGCAATTAGATGTCTATATTATTAGTATGCTTATGTTTCTATGGATTAGGTCTCTGGGAATGATAAGAGTGGGAAGTTTCTGTAGTCTAGTTACGTTGTTGCATTATCCTTAGCAGCAAGAATTGGGTTGTTTGGAAACTACACGTTATACACTATATATTAAAACTTTTGCTATTTGCACATATTTGTTATACATTTATTATATATTGATTATACATATATAATATATTCACCGGCTATTTTTAGTTTATACGATTTAAAAGGCGAGCGGCTTATTAAGTTAATTCTTTTTATATTTAACGGCGAAAGAAGTACTGAAGTTGATCCTCCTTTTACAAACCACTTAATTATAGTAATTAGATATTTATAATGCATATGGTTTTATAAACAAAAATTATTAAGGTTACGCCTGAAATGAAAGTAGTAATATTAGTTACTATCATATAAATGTAAATTCAGAGAAGGTAATGTATAAATTTTAGGTATAGTACATTGGAACAGAATATAATATTATTCATATTGTAGCATAAGCTATTTTCATACAGGTTGAGACCTTTTATTATTACCCAGAACTAGACTCTCATCCTGATGACAATAGAATAACGTATTATCATGAATTCCAGTTTGTTGCATGATGTTTTAGTAGAGTAAGTATATTCGTATATAGGTATCAATATATATATATATATATATATATATATATATATATATATATATATATATATATATATATATATATATATATATATATATATNTCCTTTTTGTTGTTCACAAAACTGATCGAGGATCGCAGGGCTAGCTACGACAACCTCCCCTATTACATGTTGAAATTGGAACGTAACATATATGAAATTAACATATTAAAACCATTTTAATTATATTAATCAATAAGGACGTTCTAAACTGATCGAGGATCGCTACAACAACCTCCCCTATTACATGTCGAAAATTGGAACGTAACATATGTGAAATTAATATATTAAAACCATTTTAATTATATTAATCAATAAGGACGTTCTCCGATGTAATTTCCAGGGGGATAATAGTTGCATGACACAAACCATGCTTCACCATTCTGGCATTTCAATCTCGCACATCCAACTTGAAGTGTGTTACGCCATATGACTTGAGTATAATGCCCACACATCCCACTTTTGCATGAATTTGTGGCATATTCATAATTTGGTTTCTCTCCTACCCATAGGTTAACGGCGTCGACCGCCGAAAATTCGCCGTAGCCCATGGCAAGATTTTCACCATAGGGTCCATCAGAATGTACTAATTTGCATTCAGCTAATTTAGTTGTGGCATAGTCATGGGCATAGGAAGCAAGTGTGTCGTTCCATTTTAATGGTGGGAGTGGGACACCAACTTCTGCACGGGCTTTGTTGTGGACAATAACGATATCTTTAGGAGTGTTTTGGGCTAGTGAAGAATGGGCCATGGCTAAAACCATGAACACAATAAAAGTTGTTTTTGAGATCTCCATTTCCTTTTTCTTTGCTTTTGAAGGCAAATTTGGCGGAAATGGAGAATGTGATTGTGTTTGTGAGTTGGAGAAGTGAGATGGTTTGGTATTTATAGGCACTTCTTGACAAAAAGGAGGAAAAAATTGGGGAAGAAAGCTTATGGTTAGCCCGTGAATGTGGGCTTTTGAGAAATTAGCACCATTAAAAAATGAGAGTATAGGATTGAAAATTGTTATTTAACGTTCTGCATGACTTGACAAAGATAGAGGTTCACATGCCTAATATACATATTTCATTTGCTAAGCAAAATGGAAACCTTTGTCAACTGAAAAAGACAGGCAAGGAGCCCGTTGTTTTACCACCAAAAAAGAGAATGAGGAATATACATTATTGTTGGGGTTTAATGTTTGTACACTACCATATGTGATTCTTTTTATATAAAAAGAACAACTTATGGACCTGTCTATGGTAAATATAACATGAAAAAACAAGATAATAACTAAACTGCAATACTATTGTAATGTTTTGTATACTTTTGGTGCGTATGTAGCTTAAATGCTTATTTTCTTCCATCGAGATTCTTTTAGTTTGTAGTTTTGCACGAATTAATTTAAACAAGAATGAGGATACACTTCATGGGATATACCAAGCCAAACATGACGACGTTGACAAATTGAGGTATGAAAGAATATTCATTAACTGCGGAAAACGTATATTGTTGGATCCAAACGCATACATAAGTATACGTGGTCAACAAGTAATATAGGATTGTAAATCCAAATATCGTACCCACAGGGACTTGTGATTAACTATCAACTAATTAAACTCAAACAATTAATCTATTCAAGCGAATACTAAAGTATGAATATTTAACTAAACTTAATCTAGAATAGTAAACTATGAAATTAACGAAATAATTGACAAGATTTTAGATACGAATTCAATAAGATCTGATATTCTAGAGCTATGGGTTAGGTAACAATCCCGTTGAGTTTTCCATTTAAATCGTCTGATTAATTTATCTGGTTGATTGATTGACGAGGTTAATATTGCTCGTAGCATTCTCCCGAAGTACAACTCGCATATTCAAGCTAACCTAACGCCTATATTCCTATGAAATTAGGATTAACAAGAACGCATTAGTAATTCCCGTATAATAACCAAGCAAGGCGATTAGGTATATTCCTATTCTAACCGCAAATCCGCTCCCCTGAAGGGTTAAGATCTTGCTCTACCCAATCTTATATGCAATCTAGAATTCCCTCTCCCGAGTTCAATCCTAGATTCGTAGATAGTATTCAATTGGTGATCAAGCAATCAAATAATTAAGCACAAGATTGAATAAATAAACCAATATGATAAAATAATAAGAACAATTCAAGCTTCAAACTACAACGTTCATGTAGCACACCAAAACTCTAGAATTAATTAACTATGAAATTAAAGGAAGAGAGGAGAAGAAAAACTAGGTAGAAGCCTCCTTCAAGCGTGGTGTGTGTTCCTCCACGTCAAATCCCCTCACGTGAATATCCGTGAATCAAATCCCCTCAAAGTTGTGTTTTTGGGTCTATATATAAGTTTGGGACAAACCCTAACCGTGTATGAGACTTCTATTCAAACCGGGAAACACTTAAAACCTTCAAAACTCGGAATTGACCGGACAAGGACCCAGGCGTTAAGCCCCAAACGCCCCCTTATAGCCTGGGCAGGCATGGCGTTAGGGGCCAAACGCCCCACTAACGCCAGGGTCAGCCTGGCTTTAGGGGCCAAACGCCCGGCTAACGCCCGGGTGTTTCCTTTTTGACTCTAGAGCATATTTTTGACGTTTATGCATCCATTTAGCTCGGCTTCCATCTCCAAATTCACCTACACATGAAATAGGACATATTTGAGAATAGTGACTAACCCTCCTAAGCACTTTAATCCACTACCTTCACAAATTAACACATATTCTTCTCAACCAATTCCCTTGCCACAATTCATATTCAACATAGTCCTTTTTCAATTAAGCACTTCTATATTTTCACTAGCACAAATTGATAAAAATTGGAGGTGTGTATCTTCTTGTACATACTTTTACTATCATTTTTTTTTCTTTCTACACACACTCCATACATGAAAATTCAATGGCTAGTGACTTTTGAATACAATTCTTAGTGCACTAACAGGGCTTTCCATGGCTCCACTCCAAAGTTACTCCCCAATATCTCACCTTACTTCTTTTAGCGACTAAGTGCCTTAGGAGGAAAAGGTGCAAAAATCTCAATTTAAGAACAAACGAGGGGTACGGCTTGTAATGTGGGTACCAAAGAAAAGGTCAAACGTCTCAAAGTGGCTAGCAATGGAAATTTTTAATTCTTATATGACAAGCACATCCATGATCAAGTAAGAAAATGCCTACGTCATCTCCTAGACTAACATAACCTACAATTTCGCTTCGATTAACACACGGGGCAAGTTCTAGACTACACAGGATAGCATAGACCATAACTAACCCTCACTCACACTTTGCACATGACTCAATCACAACGGTTTTATTCAACTCTCAAGTCAAGCAAGCACACAAAATTGAGAGAATTAAGCAATATCACACTATGTAGCATACAAGTCAAACAACTGAGCTAAGGCGTCACAAAATAGGCTATTTATTTTTACTCAGGCATCACATGTCAAACCAGATATAAAGGAAAGCAGAATGTATGTCATAACCTAATATGCCGGCATCAACCATGTCATGGGGGTATTTCTAAGTTACTCAGCTTCTTCCTAAATACTCTAAAAAAAATAATAATAATTTAAAGTACCCGGTTCAAGTTACACCCTTGGAAAAGAATCGGTGCCCAAAGAAAAATCAAGGGATACTACCTAACTACTCAAAATAAATAAAACATCTTTTTGGTGTTTTTAAATCGGACTTTATCCCTCAAGAAAATTGTCCAACAGATCCATCGTTGGGAAAAATCCGAGCTTTTTCTAAAAAATAATAATTTTATACAATTACACCTCAGAAAGTAGTTTCCCCGCCCCACACTTATGTTATGCATAGTCCTCGATGTATGATCACAAAGAAAAACATTAAAACAAGGGTGAGAAATACTCCCTGAGACCCCCTCGGGTCTACTCGGACATGATTCTCAATCTTTAGAATCGGGATGACCCCACACTTAAGCTCAAACATGACCCTCAACTTCAACTTTTGGGTACTCAGACTTCCCCTCCTCTGCAAAATAAAAACAACACAAAACTGACACTAAAAAATAATGAAAAGATATATAGGCTGGGTTGTCTCCCAACAAGCGCCTTATTTATAGTCGTGGCACAACTCTGCTATTTCACCACTTTTCCTTCCACTTTGAGGATATGATTTGCGTCCCTAATTTTGCATCAATTTTTCTGTCACGTTCATGGGGTGGTGGTGTAAAAATGAAGGAACCAAACAGTAGGTATCGCATCTTGCATTTCTTGGCCCTTAGGTGAGGGATGTCATCTTGTCTTCTTGGCATCACAAATTTCAGAATATAAACACTTTGTTCCTCATCCATTGACTCCTCTATGTGCTCGAGTGTATCAATTCCCATGTCACCAACCAAACAAAATGTTGAAAAGTGTTTAGAATGAGGTTCAATACGCTCCAATTCAAAAACTGTATTATTTGACATCCTCTATTTTATAATGTTCATCAACCTTGGAATCATTAATAATTTGGTCGAATATTTGGATTTCCTCTTTCCGCTCCACAAGCTGGCCAGTATCCACAAATATTGATGGTAAGGCATCAGACACCTCAACCTTTTTATTTAATTGAGCCTGCAGCTCATGGATATCTGAGCCAAATTGGTCTATCTCTTGCCTGAGCTCAGTTCTTCCTTCTCTCAGTTGCTCTGTCATATTTGAAATACCATCACGAAGAAACTCATGAGATTTTTTTAGTTGAGCTTGTTCCTCTAGACAAGCTTGGCTCATTATATCTGCTTCTTCAAAATTATCTTCTGGTGGGAGCTCGCTCTCTTCGTCGAGTTGGGGTTCTTCTTGAAAATTGGCCATTAATTCATCCATTCTAGCCTGGAGTCTTTTGATAGCTAAGGCGTCAAGAACTTGTTGCTCGGCTATCATGTTCTGTTGTTCCGCTACTTGTCTCATCAAGTCCATAATACGAGTCATGCTTTCCATATCCTCCACTTCCTTGCTCCTATCAAACTCATTAACATTATTAGATACATTGTAATAAAAGCTCTGAGAAGGATAATAAGAATTAGGACAACCATCCCGATGGCAACCTTGACAACCACACACATTACAAAAAATCCACACATTAGATTGAGATGGACAATATTTCCACATGTGTGGTCCTCCATAATATGGACAAGGATCGTCATAATAAGAATAACCACTATTCGACCAATTATCATTCCAAGATGCCATGTCAAAAAAGATAATAAAATATTAAATTAAGATACAAATAAAAAATAAAATTAAAAAATAAAAACTGAAATAGACAAAAGTAAAAATTCAATCTAGTAGAATAGTTAATTTCTAAGTCCCCGGCAACGGCGCCAAAAACTTGTTGGGTCCAAACGCACACGAAAATATACATGGTCGACAAGTAATATAGGACTGTAAGTCCAGATATCGTACCCACAGGGACTTGTGATTAACTATCAATTAAATTAAACCCAAACAATTAATCTATTCAAGCGAATACAAAAGTATGAATATTTAACTAAACTTAATCTAGAATAGTAAACTATGAAATTAACGAAATAATTGGCGAGATTTTAGATACGAATTCAATAAGATCCGATATTCTAGAGTTATGGGTTAGGTAACAATCCCGTTGAGTTTTCCACTTAAATCGTCTGATTAATTTATCTGGTTGATTGATTGACGAGGTTAATATTGCTCGTAGCTTTCTCCCGAAGCACAACTCGCCTATTCAAGCTAACCTAACGCTTATATTCCTATGAAATTAGGATTAATAAGAACACATTAATAATTCCCGTATAATAACCAAGCAAGGCGATTAGGTATATTCCTATCCTAACCGCAAATCCGCTCCCCTGAAGGATTAAGATCTTGCTCTACCCAATGTTATATGCAATCTAGAATTCCCTCTCCCGAGTTCAACCCTAGATTCGTAGATAGTATTCAATNCTCTAGAACTAATTAACTATGAAATTAAAGGAAGAGAGGAGAAGAAAAACTAGTTAGAAGCCTCCTTCAAGCGTGGTGTGTGTTCCTCCACGTCAAATCCCCTCACATGAATATCCGTGAATCAAATCCCCTCAAAGTTGTGTTTTTGGGTCTATTTATAAGTTTGGGACAAACCCTAACCGTGTAGGAGACTTCTATTCAAACCGGGAAACACTTAAAACCTTCAAAACTCGGAATTGACCGGACAAGGACCCAGGCGTTAAGCCCCAAACGCCCCCGTATAGCCTGGGAAGGCCTGGCATTAGGGGCCAAAAGCCCCACTAATGCCAGGGTCAGCCTGACTTTAGGGGCCAAACGCCCGGCTAACGCTCGGGTATTTCCTTTTCGACTCTTGAACGTATTTTTGATGTTTATGCATCCATTTAACTCGGCTTCCATCTCCAATTCACCTACACATGAAATAGACTCCATTATGCACATATAACGTGTATTTTTATCATTAACGCACACAAAATGTAAAATATATAATGCTTAAAACTATGAATTCTAGCCACGCATCATATATCACACACATTAGTTTTGTGCAAAGTCAGAATGCAGATAAACTATTCTTCCTACACTATAGTCCACATATTCAATGTGCTATTGTGGGAGTAATTTGAGTCTATACAAAGGAAAAGAAGTTGATTTTTCATGGCATGAACCACAGATTAAGGAGATAATATATGCCAAAATCACGCTGTAAAATTTGGAATTGATTAGCGTATAAATGCATATTACGCAAAGGCCGAGAAAAATTAGTGTCTTGTGGACACAAAAGTCATCAGTTGCAACGTGCAAGGGTAAAGTAACCACTAATTATTACGATGGAAAATTAGACTGCTTTGTCTTTCTCTTTGAGTTTTTCAAACAATTGAAAAAAAACTGATAGAAAGGGGATTGCATGACTAATAAAAGGTACACTCAACGACGCCATCAGCGGGTGATTTTCATTTCCACCATTATTTCCTGAAGAATCTCGGGAGTTAAAAATCTGAGGCAAGTGATAATGCATCTTAATAGTGCATCGCAGACCCTTATATATGAGAAAACAACATTATTGGAAAGGGAAATGAAGAGGTATATAGACTGCTTAAACAGTAACTTTATACAAGTTGACCAATTGGGTCAGAAGAGAGGAAATAATTCAATGTCTTTCTGCAGACTGAAAAAAATTTGTAACTTCCTAGCAAAAATGTATCAGGAGCACAATTATCTTCGAGTTGTGATAAGGGGCTGGTTGCTGTCTACTGTGTATTTTTAAAGAATGGGATAGAAAGGAATCCACTGGAAGTATGCATACTGAAGTTCAGGATTAGGCATGAAAATTGAACTGAAGTTCAGGATTAGGCATGGAAATTGACCTTGCCAGTTGCTAACTATTAGTATAGAGGAGATAAGTACACAGCCAAGTAGAAAATTGCATCAAACTAAAATCAAAGAATTCTCAAAAAAGAATTAAATTATCATAACTTAGGTCCTGTCATTGATATTGCTTAAATATGCTACAAACAAGTCATTCCAGGTATCAGTAATTCCTGGTAAGCACCAGTGCATGCAATCATCATGTTTCTTGCCACCTGCTGTAGATGGATGGGCATCTGCTCTGAACTCGCTCATATGAGTTATGTCCAGCATATGAAATCTAGTGCCTTCAAAGGCCTTGTATAGGTGCTGGTTCACTAGGCGACTCTCCACATTAGTTCCATTGTTTTTAAGGGAAAAGAGTTCCTCCACCTGCAGAATAAACAGAACACAAAGGCTTAAACTTTCAGTGCTACTGCATAGGGGAAGTGGAGAAAGTGTCCAGTTGTAGGTGGAAGTAATCATAACAGGAAGAGGGCAAACAGCACGTGTATTCCAAGAATGCTGGAAAACTATGCACGTTTTTAATACTCAACAATATGGATTTTGCTAAAAGAGAGAGAGAGAGAGTTACTTCTTGAGGCGAGAGAGGCTGTGAGCGCTGGCAAGAGCCACCTTGGTCCCAGTCACCTCCTTCAAAATGCCTCGGGGATTGGGTTCGCATGAACACTGTAGTGCTCGGTTGCATTCGTTTTTCAACATAAGATATCTAGTTGAAACAACAAATAAAGAAGATCAGTGAAGAAGCACATATAAACTTCTGAAGCATATACGAGCGACTGAAGTTTTAGCCTCTGAACGGGGCTGAAGAGAATTAAGTTCTATACATTAACATTTGTATAAGGCATAAATCCTATGAAACCATGCATCCACACTATAAGATATGCATAATCCCTATGAAACTATTAATATGATGAAATACTATCAGAACAAAAGGTTAGCTCAAATGGCCAAGGCAGAGCCTCAAGATTCTAGGCAACATGTTGCCTGGAGGCCAACTTAGAAAAATGCTTTTCCAAACATTGGTCCACATCAGTATCAAGAACAATGTCTCACAAGGCATATCAAATGCACATCTATAAAGGATATTTGTCCATCCTTTATAAATAATTAACAAGGGAAGGATAGAGCAGTACCATATGTTTTAATACCATATCAAGCCCACTCTCGGGAGACACTGGAGGCACCACAGGATTACCCTTTTCAAAGAAAAGCATGGGTGACTTTACTGGGTCAAACTTTGACGGAGCCCACCACCTAACAGAAAAATGGAAAGCAGGAAAAAACTCACTTATCAGTAAGAAAAAATTAATTGAAGGAAATAAATTACTTAAAAAGGCAATATTGAAGCTAACAGAATGTCAAGCTCAAAATTACAGCAGGGCCTCTGTATCCTGATGCCAGATAAAAACAAACTCCTTGGGCCATAGATACAACAAACAACAACTTTAAGAAACTAAAGATACAATGCTGTATAAGAACTTATAGGTGCTGGGATACCTAGACTAAGAAATTACAGGTAACTGATATACAACATAAACTTAAGAAACTATACGTTGTACTCAGCAAGTATCAAACTGTAGGTTCGGAATTTAGGTATCTCAGCACCTACAGTTTCTGAGATAAGCTTCATTCAGCCATAAAAGTTATATATTATTTCAACTTCTAAAAGGTTTCAAGTTTAATCCCCGCTAAATATATGTGCAACTGATATGTTGTTGTTCTTCAACTACATACTGATTCTGCTGATTGGACTAATTGACGATGTCATTTAGTGGAAATCCAAAGATATCTAGATTGAAGGATGCGTTAATCACTTTTGATTTGGAAATGGAAAATCAATTATGGATCGTCAGGAGGATTTCAACACAATCAAAGGATACAAAAACAGTAGAAAAAAAAAAGCAAATACCAAAGTGATGCGACAACAGCAGAACCTGCCCGGTGAGAGCATATAAGAAATCTGGGATTTCATTAGGTGACCATACCCCTCACTGTGCTCCTTGCTTCTTCCGTTCCACTTTATTCTTCACTCACTCTTTTTGCTTTCCTTTATAATCACCAAAGATCACTAGGTAGCACTGAACAATTTTTCTAGCTCTTATTTAATTAGGAGGTTGTTTCTCTTCATTACTTTCTTCCATAAGTAAATCAAGTCTCTTTATGGACTGCGCACATCTGTGCTTTCTATCATAGTTTAGAAGGTTGTCCTTGATTTTTTTATCACAATACGCTACCAATCGGAATATCCACATGTGCATGCTGCAAAAAGAGAAATTCCATCCAAAGGGATGTTTTACAATTTGATACTTATTTACTTATTTGGTAGTTTTACAATTTGAAACACAGGAAACGAAACTTTATTTGTTTTGTTGAACTGGTATTCCCTCTGCCCTTGAGGAAATAGATACTATGTGCTTTGCCGTCCCGTTGGTAAAGCTTGAGGATGGATAAAGAGAATGGATAAACCGAGTTTTGGCTCCTTTTGAAGTTAGGCTGAAGCAGGTAGAATGACAGACGAAAACAACTAAAGTTAATCCCATCAACATAGATTAAGCACACGAATTGCTTAGAGCCAAAGATGCTACGCAAAATTGAACATCAAGTATTGACCATGAATTCACCTTTCACAGAACTGAAAAAGTTGTCTCGACATTCATACTGAAGTGATTACACAGGAAAATAACCTTACCAGTGACCCGTGTTAAAGAGGAGAATGTCATGGAAAATTGGCGCCTCCGCCCATGTTCCTTCTGGTACATCAACATCAATTCTGTAACCCTCCTTATATCCAAGAGATTCCAGCACCCCACCATTGGCATTGGCTGACCACCTACATCATATAAAAAGTGTGTATGAAACCATGAAGAATGTAAAAGTAGTTTACAACCTACTTAAGTCCTCGGAAATTGAGATTTAGGAGCAAGAGATTATCAGTCATAACACACCACCACATTGAATAAACTTGGAGGAGAATTGGAGGAACATTTTTAAATTACTCCGAACCTAGTCTTAAGCCACACCGGCATAAGATCACCACCAGCAATTTTCTTTTCTACATCATGTTTTGAATTAGCTAACAACATGCATAGCATAGAACTAACAAAACCATCCTTATTAATCACATTTGAACGAACGCGGTTAGTTATATATACTACAATGTACGATACCTCACTACAAATCTGTAATAAAATAGTGAACAACTTCACTGCCTAGGGAAAAACAACATCACCAGATGCACATGCCATGCAGAAATTGAAATAAGCAAGAAAATAACACTAACACAATTATTGAAGTATCCAATAAGAAAGTACACAGTTAGAAAAACTCTAGATTATGGTCCTAAGCTCTTATCTGCATGATAAAAAACCAACAAACGTTGCCTAGTCAAACAACCTGATTAAAATTACATTAACAGAATGAAAACAACTACTTCATTAAATCTTACCTACCGTAACGAGCCAAAAGATTTGTCCGATGATAAGAGATAGTAAGGTTATACTTCAGAAAGGTAAAACCACGATCAGCCCCAGCAGGGCGCCACTTTTTCACCTCGCCTGAGACCCGCTTCAAAGTGCAGAAAAGTGAAACAAACATGTTCCTGTTTAAGGAGTCCCCAACAAACCCTGCACTGTTTAACATCCATAAGTTCTAACTGTACCACTAGACCACAGTCAGAAACTAAAATAAAACAAAATTAGGTTTCAAATCACTTGTTTCCATTAAATATTATCCACGTCATCAACTTCATCACATATTGAATCAACCATAACAGAGAAGTTACAATGAAATCAACTAGAGGCTAATCTAGTACATAAGCTGCAGAGGCACTAACTGTCTGAGGACCAGACTATACGCATACATTATACATATTATATCACCAAAAAAAAAATTAATGAAAATATTTTTTTTTTAAAATTGTATACATATTAAATTCACAACTGACTTTAGATCCTAAATCCGTCTCTGTGTTCAACAGATAAACAAGAAGATCAACAATAATCATGGTTTTAAATTATTCGCTAAAGCAAAGGTGCACAAGCTTTTGTGATCCGGAATTTCTTACATTTCACAGCTCAGAGGAAAAAAATTTAGCAGTGGTGAGAAAGAGAAGTACCAATATTGGTGTTTTTGAAGCGGTGAAGGAATGAGAGAGGATCGAATTGAGGGAGATCACATTGATAGGGTTTCCAGCGCCACTTAACAATGTCAAGCGCGTTGGATTTTTTACTGCCAATGCAACTCCATCCTTTGTAGATCTCCTTACAGTTGTCGTCGTATCGCGGGGACTTGATGCTCTGATCGTAAATCCATCGGCCGTGAGTGAAGTTGCACGACTTGTAGTATGACAATTTGCTCTTCGATACAGTGCTTCGAGATGAGGTGTTGAAGAGAGAGAAAGCGAGGAAGAGAGAAGTGAGGGAGAGTAGAGAGAGAAAGAGACAAGAAGGAGAGATTGATGAAGAAGAAGACTGTTTCAGTTTCTTCCATTGATTGGCCATGGAAACTTAGCTTCCACTGTATCACTTCACTCTGCCCTTTTGTTCTTTCTATGTCGTAACGACATAAACTTTCACATACGGCGCATACATCTTTTGTCTCTCTTTTTTACTTTTTCTTTTCTATGTTACTAGTCTTAGGTACCCGCTACCTATATCAATAAATATATAATTTTTAAAAATTATGTAAATATTATTAAATAATATATTTGAATTATTAAAAATAATAAAAAATATAAATTAAATATAATGAATATTAATCTCACTAAGCTAGCTCAATATAAAGAAAAAATCATACTTAATGTAAGTCTTTCTATGCCTTATGATGAATTATAAGGAGTAAAATATCTTATGAAAATAATTATTATCTTTATTGCCGAAGACTATAAACAAATAACTAAAAACAAACGTTTTCCATAAATATTCAAAGATAATAAAATAATTTTAAATTTTAAATCTTGATCTTTTATAAATTTTAGAGGGATGGGGTAGAACTATAGTTCCTGGAAAAATATTGATAAATAACAATATAAAGTCTTAAATGACTAATATTGAAAATAATATAATACTATACTAAAATATATAAAAGCTATCATTTATTGGAATGAATATAAATAAAAAAATAATAATATTGATAACGTCTTTTGATACCTTTTTTCTTATGTGACATCCTTAATGCTTTAAGTTAGCATTTTTAGCTATTTAACTTTTAATACTATATTAAAATAAATTTTGCTCTATCTTTTTATTTCTTTCATGGCCGATGCTCTTCTTGTGAAAATAAATTTATGTACCTTAAAAGTTTTATCAACTTGATAAATAATTTTACATACATAATGATTTTGAAAAAAATGAATTAATTAATTTTCTAATTTATTAATTCAAAGACTTAATGATTTGCTGAGATTTCATGTTTTTATGATAGTATAGAAGATACAAATTATTTTTGAACTTTTTTCCAACTCGAACAATATATTATTCTCTTTAATAATTTGTGTAATATTTAAAATTATATTTAATCACTAAACTATATAATTAGTTCGTACAAGATCTCTTACTTTTAATATTACATCATGTTAGAATTATAAGTTCCCCAATAAGAAGAATGAATGTGAAATATATTTCCATTAAAATTGCGGTCGGTTATACAACAAGAAAAATTAATATTACTCTTATTTTCCCAAATAATATCTACTTTAAAATCCTTAATATTAGGACTTCTTACATAATTCAAATAAGAAAAGATTTGATAATTAAAATTTTAACTAATTTTAAAGTTTTAAATATTAGGATAATAATTAATTATAATTGTCTAAGGTAAAGTTTATTTTTAAAGGTAAAAAAGGCGAACATTTCGCTAAGGGCCTGGTTCTTTAAATATAGTATAGATAGATATGGATATAGATGTAGATATATATATATATAT
>ML340001.1:0-24415 GCA_005239505.1 Nicotiana paniculata
CGTATTCTAAAGACTTGATTGATACTTTAATTCCCTGTGGGATCGACTCTGGGCATAATACCCAGAATTATATTTGCAACGCCCGCTTAGTCTTTTATTAAAATGGGCGGATTAAGGAGGATCGCTTAGTGTTGCTTCAATCCGCCCATTTTTCCTTCCGCCCATTTAATCCGCCCATTTTTCCTTCATCGCGATCGTACTACCTGGTCCGCGATCGCAAAGCTCTACCAGTGTTAAACGCCCCGTTCGCTTCCTGTCATTCGCGATCGCACAGTAGGGAATGGGGCTAGGGAAAATGTTCTTTGCGATCGCATATGGGCAGCTGTGTTCACATAGAACCTGGGCAGTAGCCACATTTTATTCAATGCGATCGCATCTGTCTCTTCGCGATCGCATAGTACTCTTTTGGCCAGCAACATTTTCTTCTATGCGATCACATTCTTGTGTTCGCGATCGCAATGCTCAAATACCTGGGCAGAATATAAGTTCTCAAAATCGGGGGTTTAACCATTTTTGACATATTTTGACTTCTAGAACTCGGATTTGGGCGATTCTTTGAGGGTTTTTCACATAAATCGAATGGGTAAGTGTTCTTCCACTATAATTAATTATATTTCATGAATTAATTCTTGTTTTATCATTTAATTTGTGTTTTGGGTTGAGGGAATTGTGGGTTTTGAAAGAAAATTTCTCAAATGAAAAATCATGATTTGAAAGACCAAATGTTATCGGAATGCGATAAATTTAGTATGGGTGAACTCACAGCGGAATGGGTAATCAGAATTTGTAAAATTTGTCAGGTTCCGAGGTGCGGGCCGGGGGGTCGACTTTTGGGTCGATTTTTATAATATTGTAAAGATTGAGACTTTATTATTCGGAATAGTTCCTTATGCGTTTTATATGTACTTTGAAGTTGTTTTAGTTGATTTTGAGCCGTCCGGAGACCTTCCCGCCCGAGAAGTCTATTTTTGAGTACCGGGTTGTCGTCTTTGAGGTAAGTATCTTGCCTAACCTTGTGTGGGAGAACTACCCCTTAGGTTTGAGTCTTTTATGTTGATTTTAGCCCGCGTACGCGAGGTGACGAGTGTGTACTCGGACTTATTTGTAAATAGATTGCTCTTTTAGGATTTTTAGGTCCTTATGTTTCCCGTGTATGAATTGAAATTGTTATATCTGAATTCCTGATTTCTAGTTTCATCTCTTCCTGCTAAAATTCGAAGTTACTTGCCTATCATTCCTTATTTCTTATTTGATCTTAATTGACTTAAATGAATACTTTTCCTTTCCTACCGTTTTATGACGAGTGTCTGGCGTGTGTATAAATTAACTCGTACTCTGTCAAATTATAATACAGAAAGTTGTCGAACCCACATAGATTGATTTATCTATTCTACAGACATTTCTTGTTTTAATTACTATTTAAGAAAAGCAGAAAGAATTGAGTTGTGAATTAACTTAACTAAAAGTGCATGAATAGAGCAATAGAAAATATTGTTTTTGTTATAAATATAATAAAAGGGTGTTGAGATCCTGACTTCACTTAATATTTTTATTATACAGTAGATATATTTATTCTTAAATTCCTATTTCTCATAAATGTATAAATGCATCTCACGATTACATTTATATATTATTACTATTGTTGAACAATTAATTGCACTCCTCTCGATTATACGAATTAATCGTTAAAATGGTAATATTAAATAACCAGAAATATATATTTGAACTAAAACATGTTCTTTTTGGTAGGTCCCTTTCGGTTACCCTACTTGTTATAACTGATTACTACAATATTCGCCTCTTTCGATTACAAATAAGTGTAGAGTCAATTTTAACATATAAGAGCTAGATGTCACTAAATAAAAGTTAACATTTATCAATACCAAAATTAACTCTATTACTTCTTCCGCCTCTTTCGATTACAGAATTAGTAAGAAGTTAATATATAGTACTAAATAGATATATGTTAACAAATTACATAACACCTAACTATAAAGCAGATAAAATTTAAATGAAAAGCTTCAGCTCAAGTATGCGAAATTGAGGAATAATATCTACTATTATATAGAAATATTAAGATCCGTCATTCTCCCAACACAAGAAAAGTTACTCCATGATGGAGTTAGTACTGACAATGAAAATATTTTTGCCCATTACATAAGAAAATTTAAAGAAATATTCAAGAGAATAATTCCCCCTACTTAATTAAAAACATGAACTAGAGATGATGCCAGTGTAATGACTGAAAGAAGAACAGAAAACAACTGAAGAAGAAAGGAAAGAACAAAGCTTTCTGAAGAGTTCACAATGTAATCTAATACTCTCTCTCCCTTTTTCTTGCTCTTGGAACAGCTCCCTCTTGCGCTATTTATAGATGTATTTGTTGAATTTTTCACACTTTCTTTATTTGGCCAGTTGCAAGCTTTTGGCAAGTTGCAGATTTGGTTTTGAGAAGTTTTGGCAAAATCTTTCTTCCAACTTGGCAAGTTGCAGATGCCAACCATGTGCTCTTACTCCTTTTGTGCAGTTTTTCTTAACATGATGACTTGCTGCATTTTTAATTTAAATTCATGTTTCCTACAAGAAATACAACAATTAGCAATAAAACTTGAAAACAAAAACTTATTTCATACATGATATTTTCCTTTATCAAATTCTCTCACACTTAAACATTTGCTTGTCCTCGAGAAAATAAAGTAATTAAGCATATCAGCTAACAATTTCAACAAAATTATGAGAACTTTTGCCAAAGAAGAAGTAACTAAGACCATTCAAAAGTTCATACAACTTTTTACCGTACTCATGATCATCTATTGAGAACTGAAATCATAATTTTTCCTAATCCCTAGTGTGTCTCGCAAAATGAAGAGAGATGCCCATATACCACACAATATATAGATGTAGAACAAAGAAGGGCATAGATAATAAAATTAGCTCACTCTCAACAAAGAAGTACCTCAAGCTACTGGAAATTGCCATATGCTTGACTATCATGTGGTTCTCCACTAATGTAGGAGTCTTTGAGTCGAGATCATGTAGGACTTTTGCAAGGTTGTAATGTAGGCTTAGGGATAGGTATGATACATATGGATAATAGTGACTTAAATTCCCTATGGGCACTACACTTTATTTTATCGTTTAAACACAACTACATTTGCTTTTATTTAAACATCAACTTGCACAAGTCATCAGATATGATACACCAATTTTTTTATTTTTTTTTTGCAACTATATTTTTCAGTTCTCATGGCAACATCTCAAAAGATCGACAACCTCAAACACTTATTTTTCACTATTATTTTCACAGTTACACCTTATGCCTAGAGTTTTACATTTAGGTCAAATTTTAAAGTGCCCAAAAGGGAATTGGATGAACAAAGAAAAAGTCATAACAACAAACATGCTAAGGGTTAGAGCTTGGCGACCAACAAAATAAGAGATAATTTATTAGGCTCAACTGGACTAACTAGGGATAAAAATCATTAAGGTAGGTTAATTTAGGCTCTGAATCAACAAAGAATGCCTACTTTCATTTCTCAACTCAAAAATCTACCTAGAATTTCACCTCAAACCACATTCAAGGTAAATTCTAGATTTCCAAATAAGCGAGAGAACTAGACACTAGAAGCTAACCGCACAATACATTTGGGCCAACGAAAATTATGATTTCAATCACCAATAAGTAAGTATGAGCTTGGAAAAGTGATCATAAAATCCGTGAATGGTACTTAATCAAATTCGTCTTTTCTAAGTGTCATGCTTTTCAAGTCAAATCATGTTTAGCCAACTTATTTATCAAAACAAGTTAAAACAACTAAAAGTCCTAAAAAATGTTCAGTTCAAAATATTATGACCATGGCAAAGAACTGAACAAGAAATCCATGGAAGTACATGAAATAAGTTGTCTTAAGAAGGCAACTCAAATTTTATTATTATCATTTTTTTATTTTATTTTATTGAAAATGCATTTTTTTTACAAGAAACACATATATAACAAACATATTCCTCTATCCCCAAGCTTAAACCATGTCATGTCCTCGTGACAAATAAATTAACAGTAAAAGGAGATAAAGGAGCTTCCCTGATTTATTGATTTATTTTTGATCTGGCCTACACTGTGTCTTGATTGTTTTGAAAATAAAAAGTTTCAGATTTTTCCTCTATGGTGCATTAGTCACAAGTTAACAATTCAAGAACTATATGGTAGTATTATGATGATTCTAGCTAATGAAATAAATCCAAACAAGCATGAGTGTAAACAATTTTACACCAGCACCAATTAAAGAGGACATGTCAAAGAGAATTTTAATTCCATTATTTTCAAGACTTTAAGTGCGAATTTATTGACCTCGTGGTATCATAATATCCTTCTATATTATTTTAATCCATAATGAGATTTAAAATGAACAATTCCGCCCAAGGTATACCATCAACTTCATGTTATTTTTATCAGAAAAATAAATGTACCAGATATAATATTGTAGCGCATGTCTAAATTAAATATATCCTGACATTATTTTAAGCATTACTAGAATCATTTAATGAGGCAAAATTTCACAAATTAGATGAAGAATACTTTCGCAGAAGATTTAACCTCAATTATGTTCTTAATCATTGATAAATTTATAACAGTTTGTACCTAGTAAGAAAATATTTTCCTCAGTAAAGGCCTTTAAACAACAATTTTGCACTTACTTAAAAGAAGATCACCCAAAGCAGCTAAACATTCATATCCAAATTAGAGCTAATATGATAATATGCATCAATACGTTATATATAACTTAGATTAGATGATTCTAGCTAGTTTATGGCCTGCTTTCTAGCCTTTGAAAGAGCAGGTAAAAACAAAAACAAAAAAAATTCTTTCTTCTACTCCTTCTCTTGTAGTCCACATTCAAAACTAAGCAACTTCAAACTATTAACCAGAAGGGACACAAAAAGATGTTACCTCCCCCGCACTTGAATCTTACATTGTCCCAAATGTAAGACCAAGTTGGGGGTTGCTGGGTCGCTACTCCTTATTTGTGCTGCTGCTACTGCTACCATTTTCACCAAATATATTGGTATGGTCCCGGAAGTCAGCCATGTCGCCACTAGGTCCTGCCACTTCTGTTACCTCGACAAGTTGTTCAAATCCCATTTCCAAATCCACTCCACCATCAAATCCTGGATCGACAAATCCAGGTGCAACTGCATATTCTCCATGAGCACCTGGAAGTGGTGCTAATTCAGTTGCGACTTCTCCGTTAAAAACTTGATATCCCACTGGTTGTGGTTGTACATTCTCATGTCCTGCAGGGAAGTTGAAATTCATGTTTTGGAAAATAAACGAGGGGATTGTGGGGATGTTAGCCAAATTCAGTGCATTTGTCACATTGTTTATATCATATCCACAAGAGTACAATATAGTGGCAGTACAAGAGAGATGATCCCTTTGTACTGCTCGAACCGTAGCCAATTCCTCCCGAAATTGTTGCTGATGGGTGTAGAGCCTATCAATTTTTTCCTCCAGTCTGTCGAAATATGCAGCAAATTCACCTCTACCTTGTTGTCGTCTTCCTGGTGTACCAATTTGTCCAACACATGGGCCGAGTGCATGTAGTGTCGCTATTTCAATGTTGGATGTTGGAATAAATCCAAAGTTCGGAGTTATTGGGTTTCCAAACATATTGATCAACTGGGTGATAGTAGAACCAAAATACAAGGATTTCACTGCTTTTTTTGTTCGACAACGCCTCATAGTTTCACATATGACTGCCAATATTAATGGAATAACGTTCCATAATTGCATATAACCAAGCAGCTCTCCTGGGTCGTATTTCATAAATATTTTTATTTGGTTCTAATCTAGAACTCAAGAATAGAATCCATACCTTTGATGTTACGGAGATTTCTAGTTGGAAACCAATCTCTCTGACCATGCCATTCGATTCCAAGGGGGCAGAGTGCTGGACCAATTTCACACATATTTGGGTCGCGAATTATTGCATGCAGAGGCGCATCTTCTAAATCAGGAGTTTCATACAGCATATTGATGAATTCTGGACCAAAGAAAATCTTTTGTCCCCTGACAGTGGAAGTATTAGTTCTTACATTCATATTAGCATAAAACTCGCGAACAAGCGTTAATACCACTGGCCCAGGATTTCGAACAAGTTTGGTCCATCCTAATGGTTCAATCAAAGCAAGAACAGGTAGGATATGTTCTCCATCTGCTTCAGTAAGATCAAGTCCGTGTTCCTCAATGAGATGACGGTTTACTGCTGTTTTCTCCCATGCATCAGCTTCAAAAGAGATAAATCGTGTTCTGTCATACCTTCTATTTTGTTGTGCCATTTTTCAGAAGTGAAACAGAGGAGAAAAGATACTAAGTGAAGTGAAAGAGATGAACTGTTTTCTTTTTAACTGAGGGTGAAGAATATTATATAGGAGAAAATGACAAGCAAATTGGTTGTGAAAAGATTTTACCAAAACCTATTAAATAGTTATAGTTATAAGGGGTTTTGGTTTCCCTTGAACATTGAAAATGGTGTGCAAACAGGTTTTGGTATGTAATCACAAACGCCGTCATATGTAGCCTCCTTCTCATGTTTTAAGAGCAGAAACATAATGACTAGTACTTTAGAAATAAAGGTAAGAGATTTTTGTTTTTAGTTACTAGCAAAAGTTTCCCTTTTTAAATATAGATTTATTTTATATATATAGTAAAAAGTATATACAATAGGGGAAATGTAGTGCATATGCTGTAAATGGACGTAAGGTATAGTTAATACCTTGAATTTTTATATATATATATATTTGTAGCTTCATCCTCCAAAGGTCTAAAACATATCCCTATATTCCACTTATCAATTTACTAAAAATATATTATTAATGGTAACTATAAATTTATCATTTAAATTTACCATATCATATTATACATTTTATTAAATACAATACAGAACTATAACTTTATTTTTAAGAAGTGACGGCTCTTAGGCCTTCACGTTAGAACATACAAATTCATACTCTAAGAAAAAAATTAGAAGAAGAAGAGATAGTTCTGAATTTAATGTCATCAATTCGACTTATTTATAATTATATTTGTTAAGCAAAAAGGATTATTGAAGCCTGTTTGTCAAAGTTTGTGGTGACACAAGGATTCAAACGATGACCATTCACTTTGAATTTTTCTCCCCCATTTATATGTTGTATTTCAATGGCACCATAGGGGGTTACTTTTTTTGTGATGTACGGTCCTGACCAACGTGATTTGAATTTTTCTGGGAATAATCTCAATCGGCTATTGTACAAAAGAACTTGGTCTCTAACTTTAAGATCCTTATGGCGAATGAGGTTATCATGACATCTTTTCGTTTTTTCTTTGTACAATTTAGTGTTTTCATATGCTTCAAGTCTGAATTCCTCTAATTCATCTAGCTGAAGCAGACGATTTTTACCTGCATCTGACAAATTTAGATTCAACAATTTCATAGCCCAATATGCTTTATGTTCCAATTCCACAGGTAAATGACAAGCTTTTCCAAAAACTAATCTATAAGGGGATGTGCCTATTGGAGTTTTGAAAGCTGTTCGGTATGCCCATAAAGCATCTTCTAACTTTAAAGACCAATCTTTCCGAGAAGATCCAACATATTTTTCTAAAATTCTTTTCAATTCTCTGTTGGAAACTTCCACTTGCCCGCTGGTTTGAGCATGATATGTAGTTCCTGTTTTATGAGTTAATCCATATTTTGATAACAAATTTGCAAATTGTTTGTTTATAAAATGAGTTCCTTGATCACTTATGATAACACGTGGAGTTCCAAATCGAGAAAAAATATTTTTCTTGAGAAAAGCACAAACAACAAGAGCATCATTTTTTCTATTGGCTATTGCTTCTACCCATTTTGAAACATAGTTAACAGCTACTAAAATATATTCACAACCATTTGATGGAGGAAAAGGACCCATGAAATCAATGCCCTAAACATCAAATATTTCACAAACAAGAATAGAGTTAAGAGGCATCTCATCCCTTTTTGAAATGTTACCGCTTCTCTAGCATTTGTCACAAGTGGTGACATAATTTCTTGCATCTTTGAACAGAGTTGGCCAGAAAAAACCTGCTTCAAGTACTTTAGCTGCTGTCTTTCTTCCTCCATAGTGTCCTTCTATAGCTCCATCATGACAGTGGCTTAGGATGTTGTTTATTTCTGTTTCTGGTACACATCTCCGGATCATGCCATCTACACAAAATTTAAATAAGTAAAGATCTTCCCAAAAATAACGTCTTATTTATTTTTTGAGTTTCTTCCTTTGTTCATAAGATAAATCTTTTGGGATCCATCCTCCAACTAAGTAGTTGTCAATGTCACCAAACTAAGGTGGCTGATTTGTAACGGATGTGATTGAAAATATATGTTCATCGGGAAATTCCTCCTTGATATCTTCGATCTCAGTAAGAGGATTTTCCAAACGAGACAAATGATCAGCTACCTGATTCTCAGAACCTTTTCGATCTTTTATTTCAAGGTCAAATTCTTGCAAAAGAAGTATCCATCTTAGCAATCTAGGTCTAGCATCTTTCTTTGCTAAGAGATATTTTAAAGTTGCATAATCAGTATAAATTGTAACTTTTATTTCTATCAAATAGGAACAAAATTTGTCAAACGCAAATACTACTGCTAGTAGTTCCTTCTCCGTTGTAGCATAATTTTTTTGAGCTTCATTAAGTGTTCTATTAGCGTAGTAGATAGGTTTGAAGATCTTGTCTCTCTTTTGCCCCAATATTGCTCCAACTGCTAAACCACTTGCATCACACATTATTTCAAATGGTTCACTCCAATCAGGAGAAACAACAATTGGAGCATGAGTCAACTGTTCCTTGAGAATTTCAAAAGCTTTCATGCAATCATCTGAAAATTCAAACTTTACATATTTCATCAATAGGTTAGTCAGAGGTTTTGAAATCTTTGAAAAATTCTTTATAAACCTTCTATAAAAACTTGCATGCCCTAAGAAACTTCTAATGCCTTTAACAGTGGTAGGAGGAGGTAATCCTGCTATAAGATCAATTTTAGCTTTATCAACTTCTATTCCATTCGCAGTGATTTTATGTCCTAAAACAATTCCCTCTATTACCATGGAATGACATTTTTCCCAATTAAGAACTAAATTTGTCTCTTCACATCTTTTAAGCACCAAAGTTAAATGATAGAGACAATCTTCAAATGTCTTACCAAAAAGTGTGAAATCATCCATAAATATTTTAAGAAACTTTTCAGTCATATCTGAGAAAATTGCCAACATGCAACACTAAAATGTAGCAGGAGCATTGCATAGTCCAAATGGCATTCTTCGATAAGCATACGTACCTTGGGGGCATGTGAATGTGGTTTTCTCTTGATCTTCTGGGGAAATTGGTATCTGATTATACCCAGAATATCCATCAAGAAAACAGTAAAAACCATGGCCAGCAACTCTTTCAAGCATTTGATCAATAAAGGGCAAAGGAAAATGATCTTGCCTTGTGGCATCATTAATTCGTCTATAATCAATACAGACTCTCCATCCTGTGACTGTTCTAGTAGGTATGAGTTCATTATTTTCATTTTTTATTACTGTCATACCTCCTTTCTTTGGTACTACTTGTACAGGGCTTGACAACTTCCTGCATTGTTGGGTTTAGTCTCCTTTGGAGTTGGACTATTGGCTTATAATTATTTTCCATAAGAATCCTGTGCATAGAAATAGCTGGACTGATTCCTTTGATGTCAGCTATAGTCCACCCTAAGGCTCTTTTGTGTTTTCTCAGGACTCCAATAAGTTTGCTTTCCTGTTCTATAGTCAAAGAAGATGAAATGATTACGTGAAATAATTCAGGTTCAAGAAACGCATCTTTTAAATGAGAAGGAAGTTCTTTGAGTTCAATTTTTAATTGAGCTCCTTCTTGTGGGGCTTTCTCATTTTCTGACTCATTTTCTAGAATTTCAGCTTGTTCTCTAATTACGGGGTTATCATCACTTATGGTACCTGACCTAGCCAAACATCTCTCCAATAAATCAGTAATTAACTGATTATCTTTGTATTCGTCTACAAGGTCATCTAGTAAGTCAATTTGAAAACATGATGATGATGACTCCTCTCCAAGAAATTTCGTCATTTTCTGCATGTCAAAAATTACTCTTTCCTCATCAACTCGAAATATTAATTGTCCTTGATGAACATCAATAATTGCTCTTCCTGTTGCGAGAAATGGTCTACCTAAAATTAATGGTACCTCAGTATTTTCTTCCATTTCAAGCACTATAAAATCTACTGGAAATACAAATTTTTCAACTCTGACAAGGATATTTTCAATAATTCCTTTTGGTCTCTTAGTACTTTGATCAGCTAATTGGAGACACGCCAGTATCTTTCATTTCACCAAGTTCTAATTTTCTGAAAATTGAAAAAGACATTAGATTTATTGAAGCACCTGAATCACATACGCCTTTTCAAAGTGAGCACCTCCTACGGTACAAGGAATTGTAAAACTTCCCGGATCGCCAAGTTCCTGTGGGAGCTTACTTTGAAGTATAGCACTACATTTTTCAGTAAGCTTAACCACTGAAACTTCTTCCAATTTTCTTTTACTTAGCACAATTTATTTTGAGGAATTTAGCATATGAAGGCATTTGCGTCAAAGCATCTGTGAAAGGTATGTTAATGTAAAGTTTCTTCAGAATATCTAGAAACTTTGAAAACTGTTTTTCAAGCTTTTCTCGTTTCAATTTTTGGGGGAAAAGGGAGGGGTACAGATTGAGGATTTGTTATCAATTCATTTTCTTGTACATTTTTTTCTTTATTATTTTGTTCTTTTGGAAACTTAGATTCCATTTTATTCTCACCTTCATTTACCTTTTCCACTTGTTTTGGCTTTTCTTCTCTATCTGCATATGGATCATCAAGAGATTTACCTGATCGTAGAGAGATGGATTTGAGGTGTTCTTTTGGGTTTTTCTCAGTGTTGCTTGGTATAGCACCTTGAATTTGTCCAGACATGAGGGTTGCTAATTGGCTTACCTGAATTTCCAAGTTCTTGATAGCTGAATGTTGACTTTCAACCTTCTCGTCAGTAGCTTTAATGAATTTGTACATCAGGTCTTCAAGGATTTGTTGATGAGCTCTTTGAGGATGCTGCTGATATTTGTTGAAAACTTTGTTGCCCTCTATTTTGATTTTGAAAACCACGTGGTCCCTGTACCTGCTTCTTTTAATTAAAAAATCTTTGAGGATTTTTAGCACCATTCGGATTACTCCATTGAAATTCTGGATATTTTTGCGCCATGGGACTACCAAATGAGTAATTATTTCTATAACCAATCACATTTACCTGTTCCTCATTTTGTGTTGAAGCTTGACATTCATGATTCAGATGATTACCTTGACAAACATCACAATTCTCAAGTTGGGATGATGAGTGAGCACCTACCTGAAAAGCCTCAACTTTTTGTGTTAAGGTCGCAATTTGTTGTGTCAATGAATTTAAAGCTTCAACTTGATTTACTCCAGCTATTTTTTTTATAATCATTCTGTCTGAGGGCCACTGAACAACATTTTCCTAAATTTCATTAAGCAATTGCATTGCTTCTGCAGTAGTTTTTCCCATTATTGATCCTCCTGATGCTGCATCAATTGCATTTCTAGCAGAGGGTTTAAGACCATGATAGAAAATATATAAAATATCAGGGTCTTGGATACTATGATGTGGGCATTTTCTTAACATTGCTACTAATCTTTCCCATGCATAAAGATTCAGTATCTGTTTGCATAAAATTATTGATCTCTTGCTTCATTTTAATTGTTTTTGCAGGTGAAAAATATTTATTAAGAAATTTTAGGGTCATTTGGTCCCATGTTGTAATGGAACCTCTTGGTAGACTTCACAACCATGTTTTGGCTTCACCTTTTAATGAAAAAGGAAAAAGTCGCAACCTGATAGCATCTGTTATGACTTCATTATACCTGCAAGTTTCAACTAATTCAAGAAAATCAATTAAATGGGTGTGAGGATCTTCACTCGCATCACCAGTAAACTGACATGACTGTTGAATGGTTTGAATCAAGCCTGTGCGGATTTCAAAGTTGTTTGCTGCAATTGGCAGTCTTCTCACACTTGATTCTCCTTCAAAATGATCTGGCCTTGCATAATCTCTGAGTATTCTATCACGTCGTGGTGCCACTTCATCAAACTGTTCTTCTACTTGATGTGGTGGATGTTGGTTATTGAGTTCTTCGTTTTCCATTTCCTCTGATGTGAAATTTTGAGATCGTAGGGTTTGTTCTTTTCGCAACAACCGCAAGGATTTTTCAATTTCAGGATCTTATTTGACTAGTTCTCTAGAAGAGGAACGGGTCATACACTTTCAGAAATTTCTACAGAAAAGTTAAAATAATTAGACAATAAAAAAAATCTCAAATTAGTACTAAAACAATTAATCTGTAGTAAACTTTAGCCAATCCCCGGCAACGGCGCCAAAAATTTGACGAGTGTCTGGCGTGTGTATAAATTAACTCGTACCCTGTCAAATTATAATATAGAAATATGTCGAACCCACAAGTATTGGTTTATCTATTCTACATACAATTCTTGTTTTAATTACTATTTAAGAAAAGCAGAAAGAATTGAGTTGTGAATTAACTTAACTAAAAATGCATGAATAGAGCAATAGAAAATATTTTTTTTGTTATAAATATAATAAAAGGGTGTTGGGATCCTGACTTCACTTAATATTTTTATTATACAGTAGATATATTTATTCTTCAATTTCTATTTCTCATAAATGTATAAATGCATCTCACGATTACATTTATATGTTATTACTATTGTTGAACAATTAATTGCACTCCTCTCGGTTATACGAATTAATCGTTAAAATGGTAATATTAAATAACCAGAAATATATACTTGAACTAAAACATGTTCTTTTTGGTAGGTTCCTTTCGATTACCCTACTTGGTATAACTGATTACTATAATATTCGCCTCTTTCGATTACAAATAAGTGTAGAGTCAATTTTAACATATAAGAGCTAGATGTCACTAAATAAAAGTTAACATTTATCAATACCAAAAATTAACTATATTACTTCTTCCGCCTCTTTCGATTACATAATTAGTAAGGAGTTAATATATAGTACTAATAGATAGATGTTAACAAATTACATAACACCTAACTATAAAGCAGATAAAATTTAAACAAAAAAATTCAGCTCAAGTATGCGAAATTGAGGAATAATATCTACTATTATATAGAAATATTAAGATCCGTCATTCTCCCAGCACAAGAAAAGTTACTCCATGATGGAGTTAGTACTGAAAATGGAAATATTTTTTCCCAATAAACAAGAAAATAGAAAGAAATATTCAAGAGAATAATTCCCCCTACTTAATTAAAAACATGAACTAGAGATGATGCCAATGTAAAGGCTAAAAGAAGAACAAAAAACAACTGAAGAAGAAAGGAAAGGACAAAGCTTTCTGAAGAGTTCACAATGTAATCCAATACTCTCTCTCCCTTTTCTTGCTCTTGGAGCAGCTCCATCTTGCGCTATTTATAGTTGTATTTGTTGAATTTTTCACACTTTCTTTATTTGGCCAGTTGCAGATTTGGTTTTGAGAAGTTTTAGCAAAATCTTTCTTCCAATTTCGCAAGTAGCAGATGCCAACCATGTGCTCTTACTCCTTTTTACTTTTTTATTTATTATTTTCAGCATATATATATATATATATATATATATATATATATATATATATATATATNTCTTTTGTGCACTTTTTCTTAACATGATGACTTGCTGCATTTTTTAATTTAAATTCATGTTTCTTACAAAGAAATACAACAATTAGTAATAAAACTTGAAAATAAAAACTTATTTCATACATGATATTTTCCTTTATGAATATACTACATCTTTCTTCATACACTGCCTATGTGACTAAAACTAGTATAGTCTCGCCCTATAATTATCTAACAGTAATTGGAATATCTATACGTTGGTGTCAAGCATGCCTGTTAGTCGTACATTGTGATTTAAATGATTTTTCCTTAAGTACTACTAAGGTTTAATTGATGACTGCCCATGTTGATGATATTTTTTTGATGCTGCCTATTCACTGAGCATTTTTTCAAGCTGAGTCTATTCGGTGAAGCTAATTGTGTAAGTGAGATTGGTTATAGCTGATTCCCTTGCCGGGATGATTTGGTTTCTTGGTTGCGAACTTGAATATATAGAATCGTTGCTATATTTGCCTTGTTTTCCCCTCGTTATGCTGCTTCTCTTTGTGCTTGGCATTCCTTTCAGTGGCTACTTCTTATGAGTGAGTTTTTATCATTTTTGTGATTTAAGTCTTTGTATTGATTTGCTCATCGCACTTTGTATTCGGTCTTGTTTGCTTTTGCGCCTGTTGTGGCAATGTATGTTGTTTCTGTCGCATTCTGGTTGTTTTCCTCAGTGGCTGCATTGCATATTTAAATTGGGATTACGGATCGAGATCTGGGAGCTTTCCCCCTGTATTACATTGCATATTTTGGGACTACTGACCGAGATCCGGGAGCTTTCCCCCTGTACTGATTGCATATTTAAATTGGGACTACGGACGAGATCTTGGAGCTTTTCCCCTGTACTGCATTGCATATTTAAATTGGGACTACGGATGGAGATCCGGGTGCTTTCCCCCTGTACTGCATCACATATTTAAATTGGGACTACGAACGAGATTCCGGTAGCTTTCCCCCTGTACTGCATTGTATGACAAATTCTGAGTTGCGGACTGAGTTGCAGTGGTTTTATCATTGGAGAGATTTGGATCGATATATATATAGAAAAGTATAGCTGAAAAGCAATTATCTCCATGAAAAGTTATGTCTGAAGGACTTCTATTTCGAAAGTATATTTGAAAAGTATTTGTCTTGCAGAAAAATGATATTTGAAAGAGCAGTATTTGGGAAAGTATATTTGAACACCACGTATTTTGAAGGACTATGTTTTAAAGATTTCTCTTTATAAAAATATATAAATATACATTAAGAGAAAGTATGTTTCAAAGAAGAAATTTCTCTATTCCGAAATGATTATATCTTTAAAGCTTTCGAAATAAACTCACGATTTAAAGGTTTTCACTCGAAGGTTTGACCAACTTTATTGAGTTTACTGGCTAAGGCCTGGCGTGAATAAATTGACGCAGTGCTGAGTTTCTAGTGCTTTATTGGGTTGTGATTCCCGACATTTGGCTTGCATTCTTTCTATTCTCTTTGCGTATTTCTATTATGATGTCCGTTGATCGTAATTATTGAATTTTATTCCATATTATTCGATCGTACCGTTAATATATCAAAAATCTTTAGATAGATATTATGTTTCGGTCATTGGTACATTTATGTATTTTTACTTATTAGACCAGTGGTGTCTTGACTAGTCCTCCTCACTACTTCACCGAGGTTAGTCTTGATACTTACTAGGCACTGCTAATGTGTGCTCATACTACACTTCTGTGCATTTTTGTGTGCAGATCCAGGTAATTGTTGTTGTTAGCTGCGTGGATCGTTAATGAGGAGACTCAAGGTAAACTTGCTACTGTGTTCGCAGGCTTCGGAGTCACCTTCCTGTTTATGTCAACTGTACTTATTATTTCTAGACAGTTGTATTCAGATTCGGTTGAAAGATGTCATAGCGCTTATGACTTGTATTTACCGGGTTTTGGGAAATTATAAACTCTGTCAAGATTTCTATATCGAGACTGTTATAATTCCTTTATTATTGTTGTTGTTCAGTGGAAATGTTAGGCTTACCTAGTCCCTAAGACTAGGTGCCATCACGATACCCAACGAATGGAAATTTGGATCGTGGCAAGTTGGTATCAGAGCTCTAGGTTCATAGGTGCTACGAGTCATAAGAGAGTTTAGTAGAGTCTTGTGGATCGGTAGAGAGACGTCTGTACTTATCTTCGAGAGGCTACGGAACTATTAGGACAATTTCACTTCCTTCATTCCTATCGTGCGAGTTTATTGATCTTGAAGTTTGAAATTATCGTTCCATTCTCTCACCGATGGTGAGAAAACAAACTGCGATTCCTGATGATGTTACCCGAAGCAAACGTCACAAGGGTCAGAGACAGAGGCCGAAAAGGAGCACGTGCCGCAGTTAAGATGCCTACCAGATCCGCCGTTGAGGAGTCGTCAGAAGTTCTAGTTGGGGGACAGGTACTGGGGGTGCCTGTTGCTACCCCGGGCTTCAGGAGGACTGGGCATAGTTTTGAGAATAATTGGTACATTGACTCAAGCGAGATTGATTCTAGTTCACCGGCTATTACACGGATCGGTGGAGGAGTTCAGACTCCCACCGTCTACACTCCAGAGCAGTGAGATCATATTGGTCAGGTTTCAGTTGTCATGGCAACATGACATGTGGTTTCAGTTCAGCCCGTGGTTAGGGCAGTAGCATCGGAGGAAGAATACCTTGGACTTGAGAGGTACAGGAAGTACCACCCTTCTATCTTTCAGTGGATTGGCGGCAGATGGTGCCCCAGGTTTCCTGGGGAAGTGTCATTATATTCTTCGCATTTCGGGTGTTGTGGAGACAAGCAGGATTATTTTTGTCACGTCTCAGGTTCAGATTAGTGGGTTGATCAGTGGTGACGACATATGAGTTGGGGTAACCTGACCGAGTTAGCTTCACTAGCATGGATTCAGTTTTTGGAGATGTTTTGAGGTAGGTTGCACCTCAGTTCCTTGGAATGTTCGGCGCGTGGAGTTTGAGCAATTGCGTCAGGGCGCCATGTCACTAT
Organism: Nicotiana paniculata; assembly: GCA_005239505.1. Taxonomy (NCBI): domain Eukaryota; kingdom Viridiplantae; phylum Streptophyta; class Magnoliopsida; order Solanales; family Solanaceae; genus Nicotiana; species Nicotiana paniculata. Next base: position 16,810 of record ML340001.1, read on the forward strand.
TGGAGTATGCCGTTAGATTCAGTGAGTTGGCCAAATATACATCTCGTTTGGTTTCTTCAGTTAGGAGATGAGTCCGTAGAGTCATTGAGAGATTCAGACATGATATTCGGTTCAGCGAGACTCGAGAGTTAGAGTAGGATGCCTCGTTTTAGCAGGTAGTGGGGATTGCTCGCCGGTTAAGGAGCATGTGGGACCGGGAGCGAGAGGTTAGACGAGATAAGGAGAGAGAGTTTTGGGAGGCGAGGAGGCCTCGTAGACTGGAGTAATCTACTGTTCCTTATTATGGAACCAAGGTACGTCATGGTAGAGGATTTTGGGTCAACCAGTTCAGTTTGCATTACCAGCTTCGCATGGGGGATTTTCAGGTACTCATGGGTCTCAGAGGATCCGTATTGTATGTTTTTCACAGCCACATCGGCAGAGAGATTGTTTTCAGTGTGGAGATGTTAGCCACAGGGTGAGAGATTGTTCCAGGATTCAGGTAGGAGTGTTATAGCAGGGTATTCAGGTGGGTAGAGGGCGCCCAAGAGGGGGAGGCCCGACCTGTTAATGTGTTTCATATAGTAGGCTGGAGGCCGTTGTGCCAGGTGTTATCGCACAAGTATGCTTTGATGTGTTACAGAGGGGCACCAATTGTATTTCATTATAGTTCTATTGGTCAGGACGAGTCCCCCATATTTGTTGTTTCATTTATGAGTGAGTTCCGTGTTTTGCACTCTATTTTGTGTTTGCTCCTGTTGGGAGATTCTATGAGTAGTAGCCCGTGTCTAGCATTATTTATTTCATTCTTGATAGTGGTGAAACTGGAAGTGAGTCCTTGTTGTTCTTCGTGGTAAGCTTTATGTGATTTTCCTGAGTATTTTGTTTACGAGTTGTGATTTGATACTCCATCGAGATGTGATATCATCTAGAGTTATGATTTTATCATCTGAGAGGAATTAGTGGAGGATTTCTATTAGTATGATATATATTCGGCATATGACATAGAGTTGAGGGCGAGACCCTCGTGATTCTTTGTGATTTGATATGTTTGGACGGGCTGAGTACCGCAGTGGAAGTTATATCAGAATGGGATCCTTGTGATTTGTTCATATGCCTTGATTCTTCCTTGTTATATTGCTCTTTTAAGTCAGTATTGATAGAGAGTTATGCCTATGGGCTTGTTTGATAGTTCCTTTATATGTTTCTATTTTCATATTCAGCCATTTCGTTATGTGTTTTCTTTAGTTTAGTTTGCGATATGTGTGCCCGGTGGTGTTAGTTGTGGTGATTCAGGTGTTTAATAATGAAGGTTTTGTGTTCATTGCATCATTATAAATATTATGGGGTTTGGAAACAGAGTTCTTCCATATGTGGGACTAATTGCCAATGTTGAGTTGATTTCAGGCAGTTATTGTGATCAAAAGTGCTATTGAGCCTATGTGTGATGTGCTATGCTGTGTGGTCGTGCCTTATGTGCGTAGACCTGAGTTGATGCAGCTGGTTGAGGCTAATGCCGGATATGGATTTAGAATCGGGTCTTATAGAAATAAGTAGAAGGTGAGGAATTGAGGTATGAGGCTTATCGATGGGGATGAGAAGGTTATATTGCAGTTGTGATGGTGTCATCAGGCTTATATAGGTTGGGGCGACGTGGGATCACGTGCGGGTGTGTGTTGGAAGTGCGCAGTCAGTGATTGGATGAGTTCAAGTGAATCTTGGCACGTTCGAGGACGAACATTTGTTTAAGAGGGGAGATTGTGATGACCCAAAAGGTCATCCCGTATATTTCTAGCTAATTCTGTGATTTGAGGTCGTGAAAAAATCCTTCTATCTCATCTCAATTTGCGTGCGCAGCCCGAGCGTGTAGCCGGGAAGCCTTTATGTGAAAAACTGATAAAAATGATAATTTTGTACTAGAAATTTGAATAAAGTTGACTTCGGTCAATATTTTTTGGTAAACGGACCCGGACCAGTGATTTAACGGTCCCGAAGGGTTTGTAGGAAAATATGGGACTTGGGCGTGTGCCCAGAATCGAATTCTGAGGTCCCAAGTCCGAGAAATGAATTTTTTAAAAAAATTATTTTCTGAAAAATATAAAGGTTTTTGAAAATAAAATTCTATGTGAAACCTGTGGTATCAGGACCGTATTATAGTTCCGGAGCCCGGTGCAGGTTCAATATGATTTATATGTGTTGTCTGTGAAGTTTGGTAAGAAACAGAATCCGTTTGACGTAATTCGGACCTTAAATGGAAAATTTGAAAGTTTAAGAAGTTTTGAGGAATTTCATTGATTTTTGGTTTAATTCATCATTTTAGTGTTGTTTTATGTGGTTTGAAACCTCGAGTGAGTCCGTGTTAGGTTATAAGACTTGTTCGTATTTGATGGGGTTCCGGGGGCCTCGGGTGTATTTCGGATGGGTTTCGGGTAATTTTTCTCTATGTTTGAACTGCTGAAAATCTGACTTCTGGTTTCCTTCTATGCGATTGCATAAGAATAGTCGCGATCGCATAGTGTTGCTTTAATCCGCCCATTTTTCCTTCATCGCGATCGCACTACCTGGTCCGTGATCTCAAAGCTCTACCAGTGTTACCCTCCGCGTTCACTTCCTGTCATTCGCGATCTCACAGTAGGGAATGGGGCTGGGGGCAATCTTCTTCGGGATCGCTTATGGGCAGCTGCATTCGCATAGAACCTGGGTAGTAGCCACATTTTATTCAATGCGATAGCATCTGTCTCTTCGCGATCGCATAGTACTCTTTTGGCCAGCAGCATTTTCTTCTATGTGATCGCATCCTTGTGTCCGTGATCGCAATGCTCAAATACCTGAGCAGAATATAAGTTCTCAAAATCGGGGGTTTAACCATTTTTGACATATTTTGACTTCTAGCACTCGGTTTTGGGCGATTCTTTGAGGGTTTTTCACACAAATAGAATGGGTAAGTGTTCTTCCACTATAATTAATTATATTTCATGAATTAGTTCTTGTTTTTATCATTTAATTTGTATTTTGGGTTGAGGGAATTGTGGCTTTTGAAAGAAAATTTCTAAAATGAAAAATCATGATTTGAAAGACCAAATGTTATCGGAATTGGATAAATTTAGTATGGGTGAACTCGCAGCGGAATGGGTAATCAGAATTTATAAAATTTGTCGGGTTCTGAGGTGCGGGCCCGGGGGTCGACTTTTGGGTCAATTTTTATAATATTTTAAAGATTGAGACTTTATTATTCAGAATAGTTCTTTATACGTTTTATATGTATTTTGAAGTTGTTTTAGTTGATTTTGAGCCGTCCAGAGTCCTTCCCGCTCGAGAAGTCTATTTTTGAGTACTGGGTTGTCGTCTTTGAGGTAAGTATCTTGCCTAACCTTGTGTGAGAGAACTACCCCTTAGGATTGAGTCTTCTATGTTGATTGTAGCCCGCGTACGCGAGGTGACGAGTGCGTACTCAGACTTATTTGCAAATAGATTGCCCTTTTAGGATTTTTAGGTCCTTATGTTCCCCGTGTATGAATTGAAATTGTTATATCTGAATTCCTGATTTCTAGTTTCATCTCTTCCTGCTCAAATTCGAAGTTACTTCACTAGAATTCCTTGTTTCTTATTTGATCTTAATTGACTTAAATGAAGACTTTGCCTTTCCTACCGTTATACTACATCTTTCTTCATACACTGCCTATGTGAATAAAACTAGTATAATCTCGCCCTATAATTGTCTAACAATTATTGGAATATCTATACGTTGGTGTCAAGCATGCCCATGAGTCGTACATTGTGATTTAAAAGATTTTCTATCACGACCCCAAATCTAAGCCAGTCGTGATGGAGCCTATCATGGAACTAGGCTAGCAAAAGCTATACTCAAATCATAATAAGCTTCCATTTACATCTTTACTGTACTGATTACCCATAAAGGCTTCCTTTAAACATTTATAAAACAGTTAAAGCTATACTGAATATTAAATACAACCCCAGAGAACCCGGAGTCACTTCCATGAGCATCTACATAAAATATACAACTCAAAAGAAAATAAATTCTATAATAGTAAGCAGGAGAGAGAGCAGGACTGCAAACACATGCATCTACCTCGCAAACCTCCGAGAATCTCTAGAATAGATAGATAGCTCACCCTGCCCTAACACCTGAATCTGCACACAAGGTGCAGGGAGTAATGTGAGTACACCAACTCAGTAGTAATGAAATTAAATCAGGTCTGAGCAGCAAGAAACACATAAAATCAATGTCATCAATTCACAAGATGCACATCCTTTCTTTCCAACAGTATAACATAGATATATGAAATAATCATGCCTTAAAACCAACTTCAAAAAAATCCTTTGAAGAATGTATATTTTCAACAACTTCAAACCGAAATATTTAGTATGAAAATGAAATGAATTATATAGAGGCCCCTCGGGCAAAACATGTTTCATAAGCTCAGAGTGAAAGTAGTAAAATAATAAGTAGCCCCTCGAGCAAAACATGTATCATAATCAGCTCCTCGGGCATGCCTCACAGTCACTTATGATCATCCCCTCGGGCATACCTCACCATCACTCGTAATCAGTCACTCAGCACCTCACAGTCACTCATGCCTCCCAATCACTCGGCATTCGGCACTCGGTGCGCTCACTGGGGGTGTGTGCAGACTCCGGAAGGGCTCCTTCAGCCCAAACGCTAATATCAAGCCACCTCGTGGCGTATCATATCCTCACAATCAGGCCCTCGGCCTCACTCAGCAGAACCTCTCAAAAAAGTCCCTCGGGCTAATCAGTAAAACAGGGTACTCGACCCAAAACATCATTTTTAAATCTCAAAGTAGTGTAAAACAGGCTGAGTTTTCGAAAACAGTAAGCACAATGTGGCTGAGTGAAATCATCAATAAATAGTGAGGAAAACAGTAGTAAAAATCCCCCAAAGGGTCTAAACAGATCGACACGAGGCCCCAAACACGGCTTATAGCCCAAATATTTCAACAATCTTTAGAACATAATTTAACATAAGGTTTTGAGTAAAATATGCAACTCATTAGTCGCCTGCGGAGAGGACCTAGTCCAATCCAAAAATCAGTGCGCGCCACATACTCGTCATCCAACATGCGCGCCATTCTAAAATCAGTGAGAAATATGTAGTCCGGGGTTTCATACCCTCAGGACAAGATTTATAACCATTAGTAACCTCTACCGGGCCACAACACTAGTTTGCTATGCTCTTTCCCCTCAAATTGGCTCCTGATTGCTCCAGATCTAGCCAAAACCAGTTTAACATCATCAATATATACTAAAGGAACACAACCTAATCGAAAACTATCAAATTATACAAGAATCTCGAAATTTGGCCAAACCCGAGCCCCGGGCTCACGTCTCGGAATTCGATAAAATTTACATCACTAGAATCCTCGACCTCCCACGATTCTATACATAACAAGAACACTAAAATCGGACCACAATTGCCCACTCAAATCCTCAAAAGAAAATTCCAGTTTCCATGCACATTAAACGACATATAAACGAGTTATGAAGTTTAAAACCTTACTTCCAAGTGATTCTCTTCGATTTTCTCTTCATACCCTCTCAAAAGAGCTCCCAACTCGTTCAATAATGGAGGAAAATGAACTATTCTCACACAAATGACCTTTACTACATTCTGCCCAGCCAGTTAATTTCCTCAGTGCAATCGCGATATTAGACACGCGATCTCGATGCACAAACCATCCAACTAAATACGACCGCAAACTAATACACGCGATCGCACATAAAAACTTTCCACCCCACGCATGCGCCTCAGAATCCTCTACGCAATCGCACCAACACCCACGCGATCGCACTGCCTTACCTGACCAACCTACGTGATCACAATCCTAACAGCGATCGCATAGAAAAAAATGTGCTTGCACCACTCTTTTACTCTACGTGATCACGGACGAGTCCACGCGATCACATTGAAGGATTCACTGCTGCTAAAACACCAGAAAACAACAGTCTTCTTAAGGCCAAAGAGCACCCGTTTGAGCATCCGAAATACACCCGAGGCCCCCGGGACCTCAACCAATCCTACCAATACACCCCATAAAATCATTCAAACTTAGTCGAGCCTTCGAAACACCAAAAATAACATGAAAACACCAAAATTACATCAAATTGAAGCCTATGAACTTTGAAACATCCAAATTTCGCCAACTACGTCAAAACCAACCAAAACACCTCCGATTGACCTGGAATTTTGCACACATACCCAAAATGACATTACGGACCTGTTCCAACTTTCGGAATCCCACTCCGACCCCGACAGCCTATTTTCTACTATCGACCGAAAATCGCCAAAAACTAACTTTCGCCAATTCAAGCCTAATTCTACACCGGACATCAAAACTTCATTCCGAACAGACTCCTAAGTCCCAAATCACTTAACGAAACCATCCGAGCCATAAAATCCGCATTACGAGGTTTTTCACCAATAAGTCAACTCTCAGTTGACTTTCTCAATTATTAGGCTACTTTGAGAGACTAAATGCCTCAATTCTCACCATGACCACTTCAGACCAACTGACCCAACACAACAAAAACAGGCTAGCAATATATGACAAATGCAGAAGTGGGAGAAACGGGGATAAACTCTCGGAACGACTGGCCGTGTCGTTACATCCTCCCCCACTTAAACATACGTTCATCCTCGAACTTGCCAAGAGTTGTTCTCCAACACTATCAAACTGTTACGTAGCTTACCATGCATATACCCGGGGGTGATCCCACGTCACCCTATCCCTTATAGGTCCAATAGCACAATACCGTCGAAATTCGAAATGCAATCCTGACCCCTAAACCGTAGAACCAAATTCCCACTTCTGAAATAATATACAAGATCAAATTTTCCATAACTATAAACTGAACAAGTCTGAACATGCTGAATGAAGTCATATACGCACCCAAGATGAAATCACATAATACACCGCGTGACTCAACACTCATAGCGATAACTCTTAACCACAATAACTGCTCGGAACAACCCAATACCGGTACATAACCTCTTATCAAGAAATGCCTCTCTCTAACACTTCCATATACTGTGGATGATGAAAGAAGCACGTAGAACTAACAACCATTCGTCCGATCAGTCAGACATGAAACTCCCCCTTCCCAAACAGGAATTATAGCAGATTTCTAAGCCGACTCCCGATATTTATCCTTCCAACTATGTTGTAGAAAATTCTTAAAATATTCACTCTAGGTCCAATGACCTCTTCTCATCCATCACGACCACCCTGATAATCAATTTATATAAAAGATCCCCACGAGAGGACTATCCTGCCACTAACAATTACCATCACCATATCATACTAACAACCTGCCACACACCGTAAAAATCAAAAACACATGTATCCAATACCAAAGGTCATACCCTTACATAACTCCGCTACACTGCGCGATCTCATCCAACGCTGGTCCACTTGAAATACTTCAAGACACCTTGCCCAAATCAATAACCATTCGAAATTCGACCTCAAGTACTCAAAGTGCATTGCCATAAACCCCGGGAAAACCGGACGATACTATGCCAGCTGAAACAGAAGGTATATAACCAACACGTCTCAATCCCACAACACCCAATTACTTACCTTACTCA
>MDKI01184428.1:0-22549 GCA_005239505.1 Nicotiana paniculata
CATATTAAGAGTAAGATAAAAATTTAAAATATTAAGATTAGATATAACATTAATATTTATAGCGAAAATAGTATAGAATTTGGGTGTGGTCAAAAAATAGTTGTTCACAACAGTTTCCAGTGTGGATATAACACATCATAGCAGCCCCTTCCACTCCTCTATGCATCCATTACATTTTTCAGTAGCCTTTTCCACTAATCGATGCAACCATTACACTTCCCCCAGTAGTCAATTTCACTCCTCTATTCCCCGTTGAACTCATTCATGCAACCATTACTCTCCTCTATGACTACAATTGATTATAGGAATTTGTCTTTATCCATCCGCTTATACACATTTTGGTTTTATTTTTTATTTTTTAAAAATAATTCTGCCATATAGTGGCATGCAATTCATAAATGTTGGATTTTTTCTAAAACTTCTGCCATATAGTAGTCTTGATTAGAAGTCTAGATAAATTCATGTAAAATTATTTTATCCTTTTTTAGGTTTAGGTTTAGGGTTTAGGGTTTAGGGGTTAGGGTTTAGGTTTAGTCTTATTTAAATAAATGAATATAACAATAACGGAAAAAGATAAACAATATTATAAGAACAATCATACTAATCCATTAACGGAACTCATCCATTAATTTGATTCATAATTTCATCATTACAAATAACTAAAGATAAGAAATTATCAAGTTAAGCATTAGTTAATCCTAGCTCTTGAACATAGGAGATCACAACCCCTGATGTAGCCTGAACTAGTTCAAATAGAACAACATTCCCTTTCTTCAGATTATTGTCGACAACAAGTTGTTTCCACCCATTGACGAGTCTTCTTCGAATACCACTTGTGAGAGTCACAACCCACTCCTTCCCATTACATTGAAGAGTTGTGTTAACCGAAATAGGAGGAAGATAGCCACATATACTATTTGGAAGAAACTGCAAGAATATAGTGTAAAGACAGGGTTTAGGGTGCATTGCTAGTTGAGATAATCAACAGTTAAAAATCATGAAAATTTTAAAAAATAAAGTTTCCATATAATCATGCCTAATGTACGATTTGGGCACTTTCATCCGAAACCATGGATACAATTTTTCTTTGATCCATTCGCCCACATTCATGTTTAAAGTATTTATTTTGCTTAGAGAGTTGGAGATATGTTGTTCTTTTGTTTAAGAGATATATAAAGAGTAAAAAGTTTCAATTTTCCTCCAAACGATGTATTTTTACTTTTCACTTTGTTTCCCTCCGAAAATTGTATTTAACATTTGAGTCCAAAAATGTCATCTTGTTTTCTCTCCTAATATATTACAGCAAAATACAAAAAATATGATTTTCCTTTTATTATAATTAAGATTAACCAAAAATATATTATAATTATATATTTAATATTATATAAATAAGGTCATACATGTGACCTTAATGAATGAAATTATATAAACGGCTATAATATTACTATGAATCACAACGATGTAATTATCATAGTTCATATGACTACAACAACCTTAGTCGGTGGACTTGTATGGTTGCCATTGGCCGATAAGTATGACCTTAATGTATGAAACTATATAAACGGCTATAATATTACTATGAATCACAATGATGTAATTATCATAATTCATATGACTACAACAACCTTAGCCGGTGGAATTACCTAGTTGCCATTGGCCGATATGTATGACCTTAATGTATGAAATTATATAAACGACTATTATATTACTATGAATCGCAGCGATGTAATTATCAAAGTTCATATGACTACAACAACCTTAGCCGGTGGAATTACCTAGTTGCCATTGGCCGATATGTATGACCTTAATGTATGAAATTATATAAACGACTATTATATTACTATGAATCGCAGCGATGTAATTATCAAAGTTCATATGACTACAACAACCTTAGCTGGTGGACTTGTATGGTTGCCATTGGCCGATACGTATGACCTTAATGTATGAAACTATATAAACGACTATAATATTACTATGAATCACGATGTAATTATAATAGTTCATATGACTACAACAACCTTAGTCGGTGGACTTGTATGGTTGCCAGTGGCCGATACGTATGACCTTAATGTATGAAATTATATAAACGGCTATTATATTACTATGAATCGCAACGATGTAATTATCATAGTTCATATGACTACAACAACCTTAGCCGGTGGACTTGTATGGTTGCCATTGGCCGATACGTATGACCTTAATGTATGAAATTATATAAACGGCTATAATATTACTATGAATCACAATGATGTAATTATCATAGTTCATATGATTGCAACAACCTTAGCCGGTGGACTTGTATGGTTGTCGTTGGCCGATACGTATGACCTTAACATATGAAACTATATAAACGGCTATAATATTACTATGAATCACAATGATGTTATTATCATAGTTCATATGACTACAACAACCTTAGCCGGTGGACTTGTATGGTTGCCATTGGCCGATACGTATGACCTTAATGTACGAAACTATATAAACGACTATAATATTATTAAAAAATCATTATATTAATATGATAAAAAATGTACCTAATGGTTTAATTATTTTTTATTGAAAAAAAAAATGATTGAGGTGAAAAGAATAAATTAAAATTGACCATGTTAAGGGAGAGATTCTATCTCCCGACCCCTCACTCATTAACTAAGCTATATTTTTTAATATATTCAGTCCATCTTCTCTCAAACTCAGCAACGTTAATGCTATTAAGGACTAAGGCCTTAAATTCTGCCTTTGCAATCTTAGCATCAAAAACTCTGCTTAATTTCGTAGGAAACTTTGCGAATATGTGCCAAATATAAAATCTATGTACCGTATTTGGCATAAATTCATTTATGGCATCCTTAATACTATGACATTGGTCAGTCATGATAGCTAATGGACGAAAATTATTTAGAGCCCCAAGCCATGTAGAGATCATAATTTTGTAACTTATTATATATTCACTAGACATAAAAGCACATCCCAAAAGTATGGACTGCCTATGCTGATTTACACCAACAAATGAAGCAAATGACATATTGTACTGATTCACTATGTATGTTGTATCGAGGCATATTACATCATGGAACTCCTCGTATGCAACCTTGGAGTGTGAATGAACTCATACGACATTACGAAGTCGACCAAAACCATCCACATCTACGGAGTTGTAAAATCCCCTGTCTTTTTATTGCATGTCACTGAAGAACTTGAGCAATGATTGTGCGTTCCCTTTCTGCAAATGAAGCTTTCTACTCTTCAAAATATAATTTCGACAATCCTTTGGTGTACAACCCAGATTTTCGGGGCCACCGGCAAGTACTTCAGCGACTCTCATATTTTTTAGGGTCTTACGCCAGCAATATCTTTGGCTACAAGAGTTCTCTTAAGAGACCTACTAAGCGATCTGTGTCCAACCATCAATCACGATAGTGCTGGTTCCAATTGATAATTATGTTTTTTAACCACCTTTGAAACACGTCATGAACCATTATCCTCCAAAACTCCATTTATTCTAGCAGGGCAGTTCATCCTCTTAGTAACATGCTTATTCCTTGGTTTCCTATACCTATCACAACCACATTGAACATACCTAACAACATCACCACCTTTTTTGTTTGATGTTCTTTTAACAATGCAAAACCCTGATAATCTTGCATGTTCTTTATAAAAATCAAACATAACATCCTTACTAGTGAACCTCATCCCAGTAATTGGACCAGTTATGAGATCTTCTTCATTGAACTCATTAGGCATTTCCCCTTCCTCTCCAGCTTCTGCATCTTCCTCTAAATAATGGCCGTCGTCATCCTCCTCCTCCTCCTCCTCCTCATCATCATCAGCAGCAACATCGTCAACATGATTTTCTCCATCATTGAAGTTTCGTCTGAATCAATGTTGATCGAATCATTTTCATTTATCAAACTATCGTCCGAATTCAACCCCAATGATATGTGTAATGCATTCCTTAGTTGATCCGACCTAGTTTCTAGGCTGTTATTCGGGTTTGTTGGCTCCAAACTAGTTTCTATGTTAGCATTCATGTTTAGGTTAAGAATAAGGGTGGTGAATTATGTGAATAATGAAAGCTCTATAACATAAGTGTATGGTATGACAAGTTATAGTATATAAATGAAAAAATAATATTATGTATACATACTAGACCTTTGAACTCCTCATCCGTATAAATTGTATTTAGAAAAAAAATACGTAATATTATAAATTATATTTTAAAAAAAAATGCGTAATAATTATACCGTATAAAAAGAAAAAATATGAATGCCCACGCATGAGAGAATGATGATTTATGGGATCAATATTTTGGGATAATCAATATTTATTAACTAATTTTGGAGAAGAATATTTTGGAGGGAAAAATGACCATTAAGCCAATTATGAAGAGAAATGCTTTATTGATATTTCACGGGTGTGAATATAGTTGGGACACGATGAGTTTGGCCAAATAGCAGCACCCTTATTTTTAACTTTTGATTTGAGGCGAACAACTTATTTAAAAATTTGGAAACGTCACATAATTAGTTTCTTCCGTACGTAATTAGGCGGACCAATCAAAAATTACCAGGAGTAAGCTTTTTCTTTTCCAGCTGATTAAAATACATCATAATTATTGCTCAATCCTGTGCGACCGTAGGATTACCAACATTTGTGGAGCCCACAGAGAAGGAAGTTTGATATGCTAGGCTGGTCGCGGCAGTAGCCGATTACAACCCAATTAAATATAAGCAGAAAAAAATAATTGAACAGATAGAAGGAGTATTAGATTTTGCATAATTGAATTCCAGCTTTTACATCCGCGTTCTCTCTCTTCAGCCCCCCTTTCTCTCTTTCTCTCTCTTCACTCTTTTTCTTTCTGCTTTTCTTTTTCCTCTCTGTTAGGGTTTCAGGGGGCGCCGCTTTTGCTTTGTTCGATCTTCACAAGTTTCAGGTAGTTCGTTTAAAATTTTTAAATTTTTGAATATTATGTAATTTGAATTTGGATTAGTGTTCTATTCAACTGAATTTGATGCTTGATCTATTAAGTTTCAAAGATGCTTCATTTTTTAATATCGTGCTTCAATGAATTGTTTAATATTTGAACTGTGATCTATTCGTTTCTGGTTCAATTTAATACTTTTTGAATCTGCTTGTTTGCCAATGGTTTGGTCTTAAATCTAGTTAGATTGATTGTGTGAGCAAATTTAAACTTTGGCTTATTTGCATTGAGGATTTACTTATGCTGATTCATTGAGTCTTAAGCTCTTTTTTTAGTGATAAGATAATAATTGTATTGATGAAATACGGGAAATGCTATTTATACTTCTTTTTGGTGAATGCTTAATGAGTTTTCATTGGTTCCACTTGATAGTCGAAGAGCTTGGTTGTGTTTAATGTCACTCTTAACAAACTAAAGCAAAAACTTTGCCTTTTGCATTAGCAGTAGGCAAACCATCAAGTTTTTCTTGCTGGATTTGTAATTATAGTGTGCCATCAGCATTATCCTTTTGCTATATATTGGCTGGTATATTCTTATATATAAAAAAAACTATTGGCTGGTACATTATGCAATGTGCAAATTTGATCTGCTTATCTTTTCTATACATAGTTGTTACTTATTCTAGATTCGATTTGGTTAAACTTTGCCATTCATTTATCCTTAAGTGGATTCTCCTGATTGTTCAAATGGGTATTTATGTTTATATACTCTGTTTAGTGGCTGTTTTGATGAGAGAATGAATTTAGCATTGGTACGAATCGGCTCCGTTGAACTGTTAGTTGCATCTAAGTTGCGCTCCTTTACATTTTGAACTAGCAATATGGTTTCCCAATGGGTAGTTGCTGGTTTTTCCATTTTTCTTGCTCTTGTTGAAATTTATCTGCTTTATTCTGTCTATTATTTTTTGAGTAGCATTACTTCAGGTGCATTCATTTGGATGATTCTAGGAATCTAACCTGGAGCATGTCATGTTTTTGCAGATATAATATGGCAATGGAAGTCACCCAGGTCCTCCTTAATGCACAGTCAGTTGATTCAACAGTGCGGAAACATGCTGAGGAAACATTAAAACAGTTTCAGGAGCAAAATCTTCCTGGTTTCTTGTTGTCTCTATCTGGAGAGCTTGCTAGTGAAGAGAAGCCAGTTGACAGTCGTAAGTTAGCTGGTTTAATACTTAAAAATGCTTTGGATGCCAAGGAACAACATAGGAAATTTGAACTCGTGCAAAGATGGCTATCACTTGATATGGCTGTGAAGGCCCAGATAAAGACATGTTTATTGCAGACACTCTCTTCTCTTGCGTCTGATGCTCGTTCAACCGCATCACAAGTCATTGCTAAGGTTGCAGGCATTGAGCTGCCTCAAAAACAGTGGCCTGAGTTGATTGGGTCACTCCTGTCAAATATTCACCAAGTCCCTGCTCATGTCAAGCAAGCTACTTTAGAGACTCTGGGTTATTTATGTGAAGAAGTTTCTCCCGATGTTGTGGACCAGGATCAAGTAAATAAAATCCTTACAGCTGTAGTTCAGGGTATGAATGCTGAAGAAGGGAACAATGATGTGAGGCTTGCTGCTACCCAAGCATTATATAATGCTCTTGGTTTTGCTCACGCAAACTTCAACAATGATATGGAGCGTGACTTTATAATGAGAGTTGTTTGCGAGGCTACTCTGTCTCCAGAAGTCAAAATTCGGCAGGCTGCTTTTGAATGTTTAGTCTCAATTTCGTCAACATACTATGAGAAATTGGCTCCATACATCCAAGATATCTTTAACATTACAGCAAAGGCTGTTAAAGAGGATGTAGAGCCTGTTGCTCTTCAAGCAATTGAATTCTGGAGCTCAATCTGTGATGAGGAGATTGATATTTTAGAAGATTATGGGGGTGATTTCACTGCAGATTCTGATGTTCCTTGCTATTATTTCATCAAGCAGGCTCTCCCTGCTCTTGTGCCTATGCTATTGGAGACACTGCTGAAGCAAGAAGAAGATCAGGATCAGGACGAAGGTGCTTGGAATCTTGCAATGGCTGGAGGCACTTGCCTTGGTCTGGTCGCCCGGACCGTGGGAGATGATATTGTTCCACTTGTTATGCCATTCATCCAAGAGAACATTGCGAAGCCTGATTGGAGGCAAAGAGAGGCTGCAACATATGCCTTTGGTTCCATTTTGGAAGGTCCTTCTCCTGACAAGTTAACACCTCTTGTTAATGTTGCTTTGAATTTCATGCTTACTGCATTGACAAAGGATCCTAATAGCCATGTGAAGGATACGACTGCATGGACCCTGGGAAGGATATTTGAGTTTCTTCATGGTTCTACAGTGGAGACACCCATTATTACTCCAGCGAACTGTCAGCTGATCATCACAGTTCTACTTCAGAGCATGAAGGATGCTCCAAATGTTGCTGAGAAAGCCTGTGGTGCTCTCTATTTCCTTGCTCAAGGCTACGAGGATGTGGGTGCATCATCTCCCTTGACACCTTATTTCCAGGAAATTGTGCAATCCCTTCTTACAGTTACCCACAGAGAAGATGCTGGTGAGTCACGTCTTAGGACTGCTGCATATGAGACGTTGAATGAAGTTGTTAGGTGTTCAACGGATGAAACAGCTCCAATGGTTTTGCAGCTTGCTCCTATCATTATGACAGAGCTGCACCAGACTCTTGAGGGTCCAAAGCTTTCATCTGACGAGAGAGAGAAGCAGAGTGAGTTGCAAGGTCTTCTTTGTGGATGCCTACAGGTCATTATTCAGAAATTAGGGGCTTCAGAGGCAACAAAGTTTGCTTTCATGCAGTATGCAGATCAGATCATGAGCCTTTTTCTCAGGGTTTTTGCATGTAGAAGCGCTACTGTGCATGAGGAAGCCATGCTTGCCATTGGAGCCCTAGCCTATGCAACTGGTCCTGACTTTGCGAAGTACATGCCTGAATTTTACAAGTACCTGGAAATGGGCCTTCAGAATTTCGAGGAGTACCAAGTGTGTGCTGTTACGGTTGGTGTTGTGGGTGATGTATGTAGAGCTTTGGAAGATAAGATCCTACCTTACTGTGATGGTATAATGACTCAGCTTCTCAAGGACCTGTCAAGTAACCAGCTGCATCGATCTGTAAAGCCTCCAATATTTTCATGCCTTGGTGACATTGCTTTGGCAATAGGAGAGAATTTTGAGAAGTACTTGATGTATGCCATGCCAATGCTGCAGAGTGCTGCAGAGCTGTCCGCCCACACATCTGGTGCAGATGATGAGATGATAGAATACACAAATCTTCTGAGAAATGGAATCTTGGAGGCTTATTCAGGGATATTTCAGGGCTTCAAGAATTCCCCTAAAACGCAGCTTCTGATTCCTTATGCGCCTCATATCCTGCAATTCCTGGATAGCATTTACATGGAGAAAGACATGTAAGTATTACATGATTCCTTTTGCATTGCTCATTTTCGTTATTAACAATGTCATCTCTGTTTTAATTTCCTGGATGTATCCAATTTTTCTTCCGAATTTTAGGGATGATGTGGTGATGAAAACAGCTATTGGAGTTCTAGGAGATCTAGCAGATACTCTGGGCAGTAATGCTGGTTCATTGATTCAACAATCATTATCAAGCAAAGACTTTTTGAATGAATGCTTGTCGTCAGATGACCATTTGATTAAGGAATCTGCTGAGTGGGCGAAGTTGGCCATCAGTCGTGCCATTTCAGTTTGAGGCTGTGGCCTCTTTGGTACATACTTTTTTTCTTAGTAAGTCAGTACCTGCATGCATATGGTTGTGTCCAGTTGGGTCCGAGATTGCATTCACGAGTCTTGTCATTGCCATTTTCTGACAACGGAGGAAATTTACCATCATGTTGTCATTAACTCATGCGCCAGCACCATGGGGTCGAGTTTTTTGTTTTGCCATGGAGGGGGTGGGGGTGGGGTGGGGGTTACTACTCAAGAGTTGAAGGTGTTCCATTCAGAATTGCATGTGATTTTGCTGGTGCTGTGCATTGGGGTTGAAAGGGGCCTGCTGTCATTTACTGAATGAACATGTCAGGCTGCTGGTTTGTTGGTCTTTCCATCCATGAGTCTATCTGGGAAGGAGAAATACCCCAAATTGTCCCGGTGCTGCCATCTTCTCCAAGGGCTTTAAGGGTCAGCATGTATAAGGTCAAAGTTTTGGTAGTCTTGATACTTTAAGCCAAAGCTTCTTTGATATTGTCCCATCTATTTTTTTCTTTGGGTCTGTCGGTCGTTTTTATTGGTCAAAGCAGTTGCTGCATTTTATTTACTGTCAAATTGCATACCATCTCATTCATTTCATTTGCATATACTGGTGGTGGGGTAACCCACTTTTTTAATTTAGGGCATTGAGTCTGCATCTACATGTTTTTACTTTTTTTGAGTTGTTTTTCCCGGTAGGTATTTTTGCACGTCTGTAGTAGATCGTGCATCTATGAAAAGCATGTAAACTTCACTTCTCATGCTGTTGCAATACAGTTTTTCACCCTCTTAAAAGGATCGTGCCTCTTGATCGTAGTATTAGCGTGTTTGTCTTTTTTTGGAGGGCATGGTGTGGAAATGTCACAAACTTAGGTGGAATAAAGAAAATGGGAAATAGAAGTAGTAAAATTATATGTACTTTTTGAACTTTATTTATCATATCAAAGTCTGAAAATATAATGCGAACGTAGGAAAATTTGTACCAATTGCCATACATTTACCTTTACAAAAGGAAGGTGTTTTGGAGGAAAATGTGAGAATATACAATAGCCAGCGCTAAGTGGAAGCGAGAACGTTGCCCATGTGGTAAATGAAATACACCTTTTGTACTAGTCTTATCAGACCGTACCTCTTTCTTGTTGTCGAGTGTTAAATGTGGTGCATGTGAGATATGTTAAGTTAATAATATTAATTAAGAGGGTCATTTGATTATATATTTCTTATATGCTCATGATAAAATGTATAGAAATGTTGAAAGATCTTGTAGAAATTTGTTTAGATCTTTATCTGCTTAGTCTTTTTCAGTTAAACAAGAAACAATAGTTAAGGTGTGCACAGAATAAGCTGATAAGGTCTGATACATTATGTATGCCTTCGGAATTTGACCCACGACTAAACATTAACTTTTAATTTTTAATCAAACTCTAGTTGAATAGTTTTGCTTAATTTGTTCATGGATTGTGCTTCTGCGAGTGACAATTTTTTGTTGAAAACATAATTGTACCAATAGCGATGACGCTGTGACTCTTAAGAAGTAAAGAAATGCAAGACAAAAAGGAAAAAAGAAAGGTTTGGGGTGGGGCTATTTTAAACTCTCCTTTTTGTTTCATCTTTTTCAGCTGTTCTTCATAGAAACTAATTAGTTAGCCGATACCAGAAGATAACCAAAAAAAGGAAATGGGAAAGTAGAAACTGTAAGGAGAGAAACAAAAAAGGAATGAAAAATAACTTGTAAGCATGCCAAAGGAACAGCAAATGCCATGTTCAGCAGTAGCTTAGTGCTTTAACTGCTCCAAGATCTATAGTGCGTACACTGATCCAATTACTCTTAAATCAGCTCCAGTAAAAGCCCCCTCCACCTCCACCTGCTTGAATTCTCTGAAGCAGCTCGGACACTCTTGCCATGGCGTTCACAAAACAATGACAACTCAGTAAATTCCACAAGTAGGGTCTGGGAGGATTGTATTTCAGAGTAGAGAAGTTGTTTTCGATAGATCCTCGATTCAAGAAGCCGAAAAAAGACAGTAGATCAATAACAACAAAAGCCAGAAAAATAATACCAGCAATATAAGAACCAGAAAATGAAAGGAAAAATAATAAAATGACATGATACTTCAAACACGAGAAAGTGGTACGACACAACCAATGACGTTCGCAAAAGTTTATATATATACATATATATATTACATTATTTTTCAAGCAATACTAGATTTATCTAATTTTTAAAAATATATTAAACATATAAATAATTAATAGAAAAGCTGGCGAAGCTGACACCACTTTGAAGTTTGAAGCAACGTGTCCGCTACTAGCACTGTCTTTAAATTGTATAGAACAGGAACGACCAGTTTCCTACGTTGTATGCTTTTACTGTCTGTTATCAAGATTACTATGATTGATTAATGTGATTACTATGTTGAGGTTAACTGGCAATATAGCATTAATTAGTACTGGTACTAATTAATGTCTGATGCAAATGCCAGTTGTTTTGGGTTCCCCGGCAACCTAGAACCATGGTGGTAAACAGGCTTTTTCTCTAATAATTATACTCCTCCCTCCCAATTAAAGTTACA
Source organism: Nicotiana paniculata (assembly GCA_005239505.1). Lineage (NCBI taxonomy): Eukaryota > Viridiplantae > Streptophyta > Magnoliopsida > Solanales > Solanaceae > Nicotiana > Nicotiana paniculata. The sequence continues at coordinate 11,254 of MDKI01184428.1, forward strand.
ACATCATTACCAACATTTGTTAATTCCCCGGCAACATCTGATTATTTTAACCTTTGTCTTAATGAATGATTAGCACTTAAGTGAAAATTTAGTTTTAATGCTCCCTCTTTTGTTGTGTGTTTCTTTGTCTTGTCTACCTTTTGGGCAGTGCTCTCCACTACACTTTATGGCTTTTACCAAATTTCAACCCTCTTAAAACAAACTAAGAAATAAAAAGAGGGTTTACATTCATTTCATTTGTAGGCCAATGTCCATTTCTTGTCTTCCCCTTAATTGATTTCCCTAAAGTGACGAAAGCCGAAATATGAGGATTAGAGGCACTATCACAATTAGATGATATTTGGTACCACGGAGAAGTCAATTTTGGGAAAAGTGGTCTTAGAGGAAAGTACCCTTTTGGCCATTGAGGATAGGGAAAATCAAACAGGATTGATGACGTTGTAAAAAGAAGTTGACTTTTCTTTGTAATGCAAGGTAAGAGGTACGTGATATTTCATCGGGAAATTATACTGTATAAATAAAATAAAACTAACATTTTTGTTTATAATATAGATTATTGAATCCCTTTAACATGAGAGAAGCATAGTGGTGGTTCACCTCTTACTTTACATAATAGGTTTGAATTCTGTATTCTTTTGCTTTTTGAATTTTCTTAGTAAATTTCTGACTTCGCCGCAACTCTGTGTAAATCTTTGAGATAAGTCATCAGCCCTTTCATCCTTTCACTGAAAACAAATGGTGAAGTTCCCTATATGGCTCTGCTTCCGTGATGAATAGTGCAAGAGGTAACATCCAAACAGCACTATGGACGGTTTGATGGTCATTTTTGTACTCTAAGGGACATTGGGAAAAGATGGAAAAGCAATATGTGAGATGGACTGATACACAGCATAAGCTATTGGGCGCAGACGCATTATAGAAAAGGAAGCAGAAAAGCAGATTGACTTCTCAAAAAGCTGATGTAAACGCACAAAAAAAAACACACACAGAAAAAATAGCTCAAAATGGCAAAACTTGAGCCATGCAATGCAAAGGCCAAATGTGACCACATGCATATATATATCTACTGTTGCTTCTATATGTTTCTATTTTTCTTTTTCTTCGATAACGGTGGTGTTTAGGTCAGCATGTGCGCACTTCTTTTATTTTACTAGATATATTGCTACCTTCCACTAATACAAGCATCGTATAATAAGTGGCAGAGCTTAAAATTTCACCGAGAAATATCAAAATATAAAAAAGTAAACACACGCAGAAGTTAAGCAGATTATATCAAAATATAAATGTTTGGATAGATTGTTTGTTTGCCGTCGTTTTATGATGTCATGCACCAACAATATGAAGAATAAACTTGTAATATTATAAAGAAAAAGTAAGATACGAGGTAATATTAATATTTAAAATAGTAGGGTAAAGGGTTAAATGAAATTAAATAATAAAAAAAGGCAAGATGATAGAAAAAATAAGGTAACGACATAATCACACCAAATCGGTCATTCCATAAAGTGGAACTTTTCGCTGTTACATAAAAATGGATTTAAGGGTAAAGGGTCGTCCGATGCACTAAGCTCCCACTATACGCGGGGTACAGAGAAGGGTCGAACCAATGATCTATTATACGTAGCTTTACCCTGCGTTTCTGCAAGAGGTTATTTCCACAGCTCGAGCACGTGACCTCCTGATCACATGACATCGATACAATACGATACAACACAATAAGTAACAACCATCCAAACAAGCTGTGAGTACATGCATCCTACTAGCACAAGCATGTGATAACTTCATCTACCAAGATTTATGCAGATCTTGGCTATTCTAGTGGCTACATACTATTTTTCATTAGCATATACATCAGACAATTCTATCTACCAAGGCAATTATATCTACCAAGACTTATACAGATTAAAAAGAAGAACGACATAACTTTTTGTCTTTACTAGAATTTGAATCATGATATTTCATAAATTTTACCCATTATTTTTTGGTTTCAAACCCAATGTCTGGTACCCGTATTGAAGCCCGACTATATTCGGATTCGCGTCAGGTAGGGCCTCATTCGGGGAAATCGCTCCCTACCAAAGATTTTTCCATACCCATGACTCGAACCCGAGACCTTTGATCAAGGGAAGAGCAGTCTCTGCATCCTAACTTTTACTCATTTCATTAGCCTATAGGTCACATGGCTTGCATTAGTGTTGTTCCTTATGTTGATGTAACATCTTAGATATGTAGTATATTAGGTTTCATATTAGTGCAACTTTGACTTGCTGTTTGTGGCATATGGGTATTGCAATTCATCATCATTGTTATAGCAAATGAGTGGAATATGCACCATTACCACAGTCTCTTCAAGTCACAATAAAAGGGGTGCACTTCTCCCCTTCCAATTCCCCTTCTCATCTTAAGCAATCAGAGCTCAACACTGAACTGATTGTAGAAATTGAATAACCACACAGCTATGAGACCTATCAAAGCTTTTCTTCTATTTGTCTTTTTATATCTCATCTTTGTGTCATCAGGTAAGCTACTAATTTGCAAAAATGACAATCATTTTTCCACTAACATATATACTTTTCACTAATTAAGAAAGGAAATAATGTATATAAATATTTGATTCTTGTTTTTCCTTCGTCATTTTAGGCACTGTTGAAGGCTTGGACAATGGCGTAAACCGCATTTACAAATCTCAAAAGGTAGTACTAGTTATTATTAGAGGCAACTTTGTATTGGCTTGGGCAATGCCGTGTAGTTGTGTTTTATACGACAGAAGTCATTTTTCTCAAACAAATTCTTTTACGAGGATTCTTCTTTGTGCTTGGATACGAGAAACATATATATTTTTTTTAAAGCAATTTCTCTTACGACTATCTTAACTTTTAAGTTCATATTAGCTGCTCCAACCAACACTTATCATCCATTTTTAATACTCAAAAATTTCATCAACACGTACACTCTTCAATTTGCTAATATTATTATTTATCCTTAAGTAGAAGTATTATTTTTCACGCACCAACCAAACACCCGGAATATACTTTTCAAAAAAAAACAAAAAATTACTTCGGTCATATACTAAATTGAAAAACTTTTATTTCTCACAACTAATGTTTTTCCTTTATATGTTTTTCTTTTGTCATAGTAGTGTATGTGAATATAACAAGAAAGTAGACCATTGCTTAGATTCGTATCCTCTTTAACCTATATATTGTAGTAGAGTGCATATGCAGCATGCAGGCATGTAGATTGTAGAGTATATACAGAAAAATTTCAAGAAGAGTCATTTTTACAGCTCAAAAAAGCCACTGCTCTTAGCTAATTAGGCCATATTTGCAAATTTTCTGTAGAATGGTGTGAGAGAAATACCAAGAAAGTTGATGATGCTGGATGCTGTGTTAGATTATGACTATGCAGGACCTAATCCGAGGCACGAACCCGGTCGAAAGAGAGGTGGCAATCACCCTTGAAACACAACTTTTCCAGTTACCTGCAGATGGTAAATTGCTACTCTAGCATATGGAGATTTTGATCAAAATATCAGTTCTTAGGAGAAGTGATATAGCAGAGCTTCCAATGAATTAATATATAGTTATAGTGGTAATATCTTTGCCCTGTGGGCATAATAAGAATTGCAATACTCCCTTGAGATGTTGCTGAGTTTTTGGCTAGTGCCTCTCTGTTATGTAAGCTAGATATTATATGTTACTATGTTGTTTGAATTTCGATAAAACTTAAGAGTTTCATTCTAGAGAAATAAAGAAAGTGATTAGAATTGTGTGCCTGTTTTACATTTTTGAAGATCGTTTACTACAGAACTAACCTTATGAGCATATACTGCTTAACCTGTTAATAAATTGACAATATTAAGGTTCTTCCTAAGATCAATGAGACAACTATATTGTAAAACACGCCCAAAGGAAGCAGCCAAGATTTCAATCTTATGCGTTTGGAAATCTATTCTTTTTAAGTTACTGAATATTTCGATGGATGTTTCATATATGTCACTAGAATCTACATGGTGTTTGGGATGAGTCAGACTCTGATACCATGGTAAGAAAATAGATCTTGGGCTTCACTCAACTCCAAAAGCTAGCTTGTAAGAATTGCCTAGGACCATATAAAACGACCAATAGTACCCTTGCCAACCAACATGGTTAAAATTCTTTTGTCTAAACAGAACAAATTTCATACTTAAGTTGTAGTTTTCAAAATTCGTTGTCCTCCCAATAAGTTCAGAAATCACACGTTTCTTGAGGGGCTACTTCCCATATCCACTCAGAGGAAGGTGTTTTCGCAATAATAACCTGTAAATCCAGGTAATTGATCAAAGAAATACTAAACCGGCCATAGATATGTAACATTTAAAGAATCCTTAGATAAATTAAATCGCACTCACTTCGAACCAACAGACTCTAAAGTATGGATTCGCTTGCGTACATAGTGAAGTTTTGCCACTCGAGTCTGAGCACTATGCCAATCCTAACCTGTTGATTTTCTGGTGGTTGAGACTTAAGATGGTTCTGATTATGTACTGATTTCTTACACATTGGAACGGGCCTATTCACTGCACCAGTACCTACACAGTTAAATTGGATTCTTCCATATCCAGAGAATTTCTACAATGCTGTAATTACCTCGACTAGCAAATGTATAAGGTATAGCTGAAGCTGCTGTTACTTTCATATAAAAATATATACAACTAACAAACATCAAATTTCTAAGGGGAAATCACGGTAGTCAGCCATATCCCAAGTGACACAAAACTGATTGTGACTAAAGCTTGTCCTAGTTCAAACACAATATTTTGTTTCTGCACAGGTAAATTTCGCCAGTCCGTTCTCCTGTTCACATGTCAAAATAAATAAAGAATCTCCTGTTCACATGTCAAAATAAATAAAGAAACAAGTAAAATGTAAAACACTGTGATAGCACTTATTAATTAGAGAAAGTATAATAGCAAAAATCTTGTGGGTGTAGACCACTAACTACTAAAAGACTGCAGAAGTCAAAAGAAGCTCAGCACTACAGGTTGTTATGCATTTTGTGTTATCTTCAACATGAGTCTATTGCTTATGACCTTTTCTTAATGGTTTCGTAATCACATCACTTGATGTCTTCATCAGAAACTTTTTTGTATTTCTCTTGTGACTTATATTGACTTTTACTAGTTGATAATGATGATTAAAAGGAAATTTACAGATAAATAAGTTTGACCATCGCAGGTGGTGACCTTTTCTCAAGGGCAGATAGATGATAGGTACAAAGAACCATCTAGCCAAAAAGAAACTATGTGACTTTCTCCGTTAGCAAATTTCAGAAACTATTTCACTCACAAGTCACTTGCTGATACCTTAAGTCTTCTCAAGTTTGGAACTTGAAAAATAAAATTAGCAGTAAAACTATATTGGTTGCAAAGGTCGAGTGCATACCCCAAATCAGCTATGACAATGCTAACATTATCTTGTGTCCGTCGGTCCTGAAATGCAAAATCAAAAGTGCTAAGGAACTTCATACTTGTGTATCCCTTTAGAGATCACATACCAAGTCAAAATTTTCTTACCAAGGCCGTCCGTGCAAGAGCTTCACACGCTACCTGTTAGGAAAAGAAGAGGCAGGTTAGATGTTGGCAACATTGCACCAAGCTAATTTTAGCCAGAGGATATTTCTTACCTGAACATCTCCATGCTCTCGAAGCTGGTTCCTAACAAAATCTACTACTTCAGCACTGAAAAGTAAGAAATATCTAATGAGATTGGTCTGTGCTAGATTCAGACAAACAAAGGAAGATGCGATTATGGCTGTCGTATCTTATAATCCTTCTCCATACCTTTTCATGTAGTCCCATAATCCATCAGATGCTAATAGTACAAATTCAGCATCTGATCCAAGAGCCACCTGTAAAACATCTGGAGATGCTGTAACCAAGTCTCCCTTGAACTGAATCCTAGCAAAGTAAAATATAGCTTTTACTTTCAAACAATCACAATAACATACTCTGATGTCTACTTAATTGAGTTCCCTAAGACAAACTAGGCAAATATGCTATAGAAAATTCACAATTATAATCTCATAATCAACAAATCTGACATATAGGATCAACCAATTGAATGAGCTAAGCTAATTTTATTTTAATTTCAAAGCACTGCTGTCAAGGAGTGTAGTGTTAACCATCTATGTTTTTCGTGATCCTAGTTTTTGTAGCTAATGCATAAAACTGTCTCAGTCACCTAATAGTGCGAGGACAACCACTCATTTCTGTTTATGAAGACATTAGTGACAAAGTTTTGGTCACTAATAATTATGCATTGTTGTCCATCAAATTTTATAAAATAAGCAAGGTTGAATCCAGTTTGTTAAACTAATCGCTTTAAAATCACTAAATTCTTGCAAACCTCTTCAAATTTCTTAGTTTTGATTATACAACATCGAGACTAGACAGCCTGCACTTCTCGGGGATGCATGTACTAGTGCAGCAGCTTATCGTCAGCAGGATTTGCAGCTCAATCAAAAACTGGAAATTACCGCGAAACAAACTTTTCAGTCCATCTGCCTTCTTCAATCCCTTTCTCCAGCATCCTAGTAAGTAAAGCCCCAAATGAGCGCATTATTTTATTTTTTCCAGGAGCAACCAAGAAATGCAAATGAATAGAGCATATACTCTTTTTACAAGTGCTCGGTATCAACTTAACAGAAAATCAGAAAGAACATACTCATTCTTCTTTGTCTTAAATCTCATATCGCCAAAAGCACGGGATACTGAAATATCTCCACAAATTCTTCCATTGACAATCTGCAGACATAATATACATCCAATGTCAATACACACGCTGGCTAATGTTTATCCTGAAAGCAGTAGTGGACTCCTAACTTGATCTTTCTTATATATTTTCTTTGCTAGCCATTTACTTGTTGCATTCGTTGGTATTGAGATTTGTTCTAGTAGTTCAAGAAACAGAAACGATATTGAATAGAAGCAGATGAATAAAACAATGAACTATTCTTGGGGAGGCTTTGGGGATGGGGGCGGGGGGAGGGGAGGTTCAAGTGTAGGAAACACACACCCATCCACCTGCTTCATTGATTCTTCTGATTTCTTGGAGAGAAACCTTGTTGCTTCCATAGGGCCTGTGTGCATTTGTTAATACCTCCGTTTTTCCAGATCGTGACAACACCTGCATAAACATTCACTAGTAAAAAGACATGTTGCTCTCAAAGAACATGTCAGCAACAAGCATTTCATTGTCAGAAGGAATGAATATTCATATGTACCACAGATGAATCTCCAACATGTGCAATGATCAATGTGTCATTCCCAACAAATAGAACAGTAGCTGTTGAACCAGATTCATCTTCTTTCCCGCTACTCTCAAGCCTTTATCCAAAATGAAACAGCATCTAAACCTCCATTCAATCATATAGAACATGAAACCACATGGATTCTATCTCTTATATTTACATGCTGAAGTAGCTTACCAGTTCAAGAGTTTTCTATCCGCATTTTCAAAAGCTTCTTGTAGTGCCTTCTGGATTGCGTTTAGGTCCCTTTTTCTCAATAGCAGCCCGCCTTGCAATGCTGTACTACATTCTTTATACAGCTCCTCCCTATTATTGGCATATGCGTCATCCAACTATACAGAACTTCCAAAATAAATCTTTATTTAAGAAGTAAAGGACATAGGAACTACATAAATCTCCTTACCAAGTAAAAGACACCCTAAATCAAAAGGAAATTACAACTTATGTTGAATTGTGTAACCACCTCATGTAAAAGCTTAAGTTGTTGGATAAGATACACTTGTTAAAATACATCTTTGTCCGCTCTGATACCATGTTGAATTGTGTGATCATCTTATCTCAATGGGCCTAAAACTTAAAACTTTTAGATGAGATGGTCACACAATTCAACGGGGAGTATGTTATGGGTATTGGCGAACCAAGTATCTTTGGTCCAAACTCTGTATTTGTCTTAAGAAATTCATTGAAGATACACAAATTATTAATTTAGAATCCAATAACTTAAAAGAACTAGAATCCTGGACCCATAAACTTCAAATTCTGGCTCCGCATCTTCATTTAAGAGCATAAGGTCCTAGTACATATGCCTCGATTTTGATTTTTGACATACCTAAGGAACTTGACAGAGGAGAAGCCAGCATGGCCATCAAAAACAGCAGCATAAGTGAAACCATCGAGATCATCAGGTTGAACGATCACAGCATCATCTTCCATCTCTTCACGTGGCCCTTGGATCAGTGTTGAACCCCATCTAATGCCAGAAACACTTGTCAAAGGAGCTGGTGCGTTGATTGCAATAGCAGAGCAACATCTTCCTCTACCCTCTCCACCTCTACCTCCTCCTCCACCCTTTACTATGATATTCTTTTTGTAGCCATAGTTGCAGCAAAGTCTGTTTAAAAGAACTTTTTGCAAGTAGGGACTAGATAAGGCCATTGATGAATGATGATATGGGGAGTCTTGGTTCTGACCAGACTGAAGTTAGTGTAAGATCTTCCCCCGTCAGCAGAAATGGGCAGATATTTGCTTGGTTAAGGTTAACCAAGGATAAGAAGACTTGAAGGCAGAATCCAATAACTGATTCTAACGAATTATTGGCCACTAGTTGATTCCCTGTTGGGTGCTTTCTTGGATTCTGGGCCAGGACTTTTTGTGCTCAAAGCCTTTTTAAAGATAAAGCCCATGAACTTTAATGGTTAAGGATGTCTATACTTTCCTCAACTTTTGCGCAACAAAAACAAGACCAATGACCAGCATTGACATCGTAATTAGAAGGTCTACACATCAACTAATGGTCTTATGATTTGCGTAATTGTGTCACCACATCAATTTAAAAGTTTAAGTAATTAGAAAAGAAGTCCTTTTACTTATGTATATTATATGCTTTACACAATGATGAACCAGCAAATTTTTTTAAATGAAAATGGATCTGAATAGAATGAAATGGATGTAAAGTAAGCCTTGGTGGTGCATTTCTGTACTACCTTTTGCAATGGACAATTAAACACTAATTAAATACAGAAGTAGATCGTGTTCTACCATTCAAAAACGTTTTTTTAAAAAGTGGTAGGATTGTTTTTCAACTCTCCTCATTTGACATTATACCCCAGATGAAAATGTATATAGTGGCTACTAACTAGAGATGCGCTATATGAATATAGAAAGTAAAGCTAAATAATGATCTACAGTAGTTCGTCTTTCAAATATCCAGGGCCTGGCTTGAAAGGGTCAGATTCTATGTATGCCTCTGCACGATAAACTCCAGCATCATTCATACGATTACTAAGCACATGAAGGATAGCCTTCTTCGCACCATATTCATCTCGGTTGTTCTCAACATACTGTTTGGCCTCTGCTGCAATCTCATTGACGAAATCAAAACGGTTGTCCTCATTCAGTAATAGCCTGTGAATGTCCATAGTCAATAGCTTACCCCCATCCCTTATCTTCCTCACCTGCTCCTCAAGGAAAGGAATCCTTTCCATTTTGGCGTCTAATGTTTCATCCTTTTTCGTCTGAAACAAAAATTAGTACAAGTTAATATATTATCAAGCCCAACAAGCAGGCCATGAATATAATGGATAATGAGTTAAAGCATGATTGAAAACAAACATTAGAGATAAAGACTAGTTTCTTTTCTCCTTTGCTTAGGTTTTGCTGCCCTTCCAACATCCTATCTAGGAGAGAAATAAAGAAAGGCCAAAAGTTTTTAAATCCTAAATCTGTAGAAGTGCCTAGTTTTACAATTGACAAGTCAAACACTGTAGAATTATTTTCTCCAACATAATAATCAGTATACCACTCTCTGTAAGAATGCAATCTGGTTCCATGAATAAGCAAGAAATAACAAATAAGGAGAAGATTAGCATGGCCCCCTAAGCAAGGATGACATGCACAAATCCAGAAATAATAAATAAACTTAAACTATTCAGAATAACCTAGCTTTCACTCTTTACGAAGGGGCCTCACATGAAAACCTAAAAGCAGGTTAAAACACGAGATAGAACCATTTACCAAGGAATGGCCTCTATTAAATTCAGATTACTGCTCAAAAATGATATACGGATGGTAAAACATTTTGCCTTGGCAGCAACCACAAAATCAGAATATCTGAGTATGGACATGATCTACTGTTAAAAGAACCCTTCCAGGACTTAGCCGCATACAAGGACCACTGTCAAATCAGATGCCTTAACCTTGACATCTCGAGCCACATATACTCAGGATATAGCACTCAGCCTAAATCATTTGGACGTACAAGTCAGGATAACAGTATACTGTTCAAACTAGGTACATCTACTTGTAGGGTCCAAAACAAGATTAGCATGTAAATGCAATAAAGTTAGATCATCATTTCTCATGTCTTCAATTTCTGAGGTTCAAGTATTGTGTCATGTAAAAGCTGAAACCCTGATGTGGGAGACCTAATAGGTTCAGTATCTATCACTTTGCTTAGAGTCGTTTTTGATTAATGAATAGATAAAGCCCAAGCAAAAAGGAAAGACGCCTAGCTTGATATGCAAAACTGGTGAAGGATCCGACTCAGATCAAATGTAGATATGATCTATCTTCTAAAGACGATACAATCAAGTTCAAGCAACAATTCTAAGAATTCATCAACTAATTAGCCAAGAAGCTTCTCTCAAATTAAGGCACCCAATAAGAAGAAAAGAAAATACAAGTCCAATCTTAAGCAAAAACCAAGCAAAAATGAAGAATACTATTATCAGCCTATAAGAATAGATCAAGCATAGTCTAACATGTCTACCACAAATATGGTTTTCGCTAGAGTTAGATACACCAATGGTGTAAAAAGTATTTGCGCAATTTAATCACTTAAGAGCCAACTAAGAACAATTGCCTATGTCTATGACTCTATAGTAAGCATGAATTGATGTATGATAAGGAAAGAATTAGTGATAAGGAAAGAATTAGAGTTTAATTAGGAATGTGTAATATTTTTCTTATTAGAGTTTAGGTCTTGGTCTCCTATTAGGTTTAGGTTTTCTCTTATTTCTCTAACTTCTTTGTCTATAAATACTTGTGGAATTAATGAGAAGAGCAAGAGTTTTTCCTCCAATATTGTTCTTTGTCTTCCGCATCAAATCTTTCATGGTATCAGAGCCATAGTCTTTTGAAGAACTCTTCATTGTCTAATATTATTATTTGTCTTTGTTCTCTTTTGAACAGTGTGGTTTTTTGGCTTGAATTATGGCCGACGAAGCACAGGCCGTTGTGAAGGAAGGTGTAGTTCAAAGGAAGACGATATCACCATACGATATCACTT